>OMNV01018436.1:3325-20818 GCA_900303265.1 Brotula barbata
AGAGCGAGGAGGGGGTGGGCTAAAGTGTAACAGCCAATCAGAGGTTGGTACTACAGAGCCCAGATCTTCTTCTTCTTCTTGTTCTCCACAGCAGCCAGGGGGATCACCAGCAAACAGCTGACAGGCTCCTCTGAAGTGGATCAGATCACATGGAGCTTCAGAGGGACGGAAGATCTTCAATGCAGTGTAAAGCCGGTGCCTGCTCTCTCTCTCTCTCTCTCTCTCTCCCTCTCTCTCCCTCTCTGCCTCTTGTTTTTGGGGCTGGGTATAACCTAAAGGCACCTTACATGCCTCCGCTCTGATTGGTGGCAGCCTCGACCAATGGGAGCAGCAGCAGACACTTGTCATCATGCAGAGTGGAAGTCATGAAGGAGAGACAGAGCTGGACTGAAAATGAATGTCCCTCACGCACCGTTTCTCCCCTTTACTTGCTCTCCTTCTCTTTTTCTTCTGCTGTGTTTGTATACGAACACTTGACTGTCAGATTTTTCAATTGCAAGTCAGGTTTATTATAATCACCCCTCCCCCCTCCCTCCTCATGTCCTTTGACTCCATGTGTATGTGGACTTGTTACAGGATTAACCTTTTATCCGCATGAGTCTGTCCTTCCTCCATTTTTACCCCTTCACCTCTTAACCTGCCCACGCAAGATTGCACATCTTATCAGCCTCTCTGCTGTCTTCAAAAGGATGGAATTTAGACGGGGAGGTGGGAGGGGGGCACACAAAAAAAAAGAAAAGAAGGAGAGATGAAATAGAAAGCGGCAGAGCAGAGGAAGCAGGAGAAGGAGGGGCAGAGATTAAACAAAATACAAACTGACAGAGGGATGAAGAGATGTGGAGTGTCAGGGAGAGACGGCCTGCGGGACAGAATACAGAGACAAAGACAGCGGAATCAAACTGTGGACTTCAGGAATGCATTAATTGAAGAGGAAGTTCACAGCCAGCCTCTCAAGGTCTACTTCCACCATACCAGGAGATCACTCTAACAACGTATGTCCACACACTCTGTCTCTCTGACAAGCTCAAAGCTTAAGGGTGGGAGGTAACAAAACGGACATAAAATGAATCCCCTCAGGCGAGCATGCCTGCAAACACAGAAAACACAAATACGTAAGCCCGGGGCGACAGAAAACGCTCCCTTACGTCTCACACTGCCTCCTCTTGTCCTGCTCTCCCTCTCTTTCTTTTTTCTCCTCTCTCTCCCGCCCTCCTCGCGCTCACAGGCAGAAGCTGTGAGTCACCGGGTGTTGGAGTGAATACTAAAGAGGACGGCTGACACCTCCAATACGTCTCTGCACAGCAGCTTCCCTCAAGAGTGTGTAAACACTGACAGACTCCGGTCACTAACACCCACACAAATTCAGACATATTCCAACTTAGAGTAGAATCCACTGACTAACAGCTGATGCGGTGTTATGTAACCAGGTGGTGATATGAGCAAGTTCCATCCCACTCTTCCTCTGCCAAAACCAACTCCAACCAGAGAGAATAAACAATGGCTGTGTCAATACACAGTTATCTGACTAAATATTCAGCACTTTAAGTCATCATATGCTCCCAACACAGAGGTTCAGTTTTTAAAAGGCCTTAAATACGCCGTCTACTAACATATTCTACATTGTTCGATTTTTTTTTATTCGTTTATTTTCCTTTTGCATTTTCTGCTTGATTGTGATTGTCCGATAGTCGGCATCGAATCCATCCTTAATCAGTCAGGCAATCTCACAATGCTACACAGCTGCCATGAAATTTTAAAACAAGATGGTGGTAAAATATGAATTATTTCTGCTGGTGTATAAAGGTTTATCTGCGACAGTCATCATATTTATTTGCATTTGTACGCTGCCTTGGGCCATTATTTCTAATGGGCTGGAGTCAGTCCTATGCCAACTCTAGCATAAGTGAACAATCACCAGCAGGAGTCCATTTTTCCTGTGTTCTACGTGCCTATTGCAGTCTTTTCTCTGTTAAATCACAGCCCACACACCCGGAAACAACAAGTTCACAAAGGGCTCACAAAGAGTCCCTGTTCATGCTGCGCTGGTTGACAACTCACACTGGGCAGAGCAGAGTCAACAAAAACTGAAAAAATATATATTTAATGTATTGTACTTTTCAGCTCTGGATTCAAGTTTTAAAAAGTTGTGCAGTTTTGCAAAAGTTGAACAGATGCAGTGAATAATTCAAACAAAATGTGGATATAATAGTAAAACACCTGTGTCATGTTGATGAAAATGTGGTGAGTAGAGTGTATTGAGATTATCACAATGCCAACAAAATACTAAAATGAATTGGCTTTCACTAATGCCAAAATTGATGAGCGTCCAGGGGCTTCGCTGTTTTTTTGACACAGAGCTCTTCTTTACAGGTTCTTTAAATTTTGATTGCATCCCACTCCATCCATCCATCCATTATCTGTACCCGCTTATCCTTGTGGAGCTTGTGTTGAACTCCAGCAGTGTGTCAACACATACATGCCAACGATGGGAGTGCCAGCATTTTTTACCACTTTAAGCACCGGATGCCTCAACAGAAGGTCAGACAGCTTGGGAAAGGAACCAAAGCCCTCTGAGCCTGCTGGATCTGTACCTTTAAGAGACACAAACACATTGAGTGTTGGGACTGTGACTTCTGAATATGGGACACTGGTAGGCTGGAACGAAAGTTAGCATCACAAGTTCTTCCTGAGCATCAGTGTGTTTGTGTTTGGGTTTTATGTTTGTGTCAGCAAAAGAAGAGGAGTAGGGTTTCCTCATTAGTAGTGTTGGTATCAATAATTCAGAGTTGGTCCTTGTTGGTGTTCAATGGGCCGAGTACTAATGTGCTGTCGGGGCCAGTGGGGTCCCAGGGCCCAGTGCCACTTTAATGGATGTCGTGATGAGAGGGTGAAATTGGAGCATGGAGATCCTCTATCATCTATAGGCAAGGATGAGAGGACAGGCATGAGGAGACAGGGGCAGGCCAAAGGCCACTAGGGAGAGAGCAGATGGCATTGTGAGACAGGTATATGAAAGGAGGGCTGTTGAAAAGAAACAGGAAGAAGAGAGAGGGAAGAGGGCAGGAAATTAGGCTTTTAGGCCCCTCTGTCTGCCATTGACTACAGATCAATCATTCTGTGGATGATGTGCTGACCTCTGTCAGCATCAGACAAGGGAGGACATCATGAAGAGACTATGGACATTATGGTTAGTTCCAATGAACCATTCATGCTCTTTCATCCCTTCAGGTTCATCATTCATAATTATTAATTCACTCACATGGAACATTGGCCACAATCAAATCAAAATATATATATATAAATACACACACACACATATATATATATATAGTTAAGCTGTTTGAATAGTTTTATAATATTGCATTTTTACTATTACAATAATATAACAAATGCAAAAACAAATAATAAAACAAAACAAAGTAAGGGTAATTACTTGTCAAAGGCTGATTGATTAACTAATAATGCAAATCTAAAAGTCTTTGAAGCATTTGACCCACACTTTACCTCTCGAATACTTTAAAGTACTTTGTGTGTGTGTGTGCATGTGTGGCACGTCATTTGATGCCCATGTCCTCAAAGTGAGAAAGTCATGTCGTGTTGGGTTAAATCTGATCTTCCCCCACGTCTATCACTACTCCAATCATCTGGGCGTACACTTTACACCAAGCTGTGTGCCAGGTTTTCAGTCCAACCAGACAACGCTGCACCAGCAAAATTCACCAATGAGTACACTGATCAATTATTGCTACTGCCATAATAAATGGACCGAAAACCAGGAAAGGCAGACACTTGGTCCTCAGTGGCACACAGTTCAAGACAGGTGCCACATGTAACACACACCCATGCATACACATGCACACAACAAATTCATGAAAACCTGGATCTTCATCTTTGCAGACTTGGGCATTGACAGTGATCGGTGGTTAATATGTGCTGCCCCCCACTGGTATAAACTTGTCAACACATGGACTTTTCCATGTAACGTCCTAGACAGCAGTTTGGAAATGTTCCATAATGATGAAGGGTCCCATGCAAACTGATATAACTAATATGTTCCTGAAGCACTGTCGACACCGACGGGGAGGATGCTGAAACCAAACAGACATGTGGTACACCTGTTTCTATATTGATGGGCTGTCAGTAAGTATCTGAAATACCTTCGATAAGTACAAAACTATGACACAACAGATTTGACAAAGCTGCTGAGGCCAGTATCATTACACCCCAGCTATTACTGGCAGAACAGGGAATTGGACATAGCAGAGAGAGCTTTAGTGCAGCAGGTCAAGTGAATGACTCAAATGAGGGATTTAACAACATCTTATCATCATCATGTGCAGTCACGCCCTGTGAGGGACATACAGTATGTGTCAGTGGTAAATAAGTATATTCAGAGTCACACTCGAGTAAAAGTGCAGACACATCATATAAAAATGACATCGTTCCAAGTTAAGCTAATGATGTTTGTTTTACTTTTCTTGGATAATAACTGTACTTAAGTATTGAAAGTTTTGAGGTAGAGCAGTTATCGATCACTTGAATTAAGATTTTCAAACTTTATTTTAAGATGACTTTGAACTTTGGAGGACACATTAAACGATTTGAACTGTCAAAAGTCGTGCTCTGTTTGAATTTCACATTTATTTAGACAACTTAGAGTCAAACTATCACAGACAGGAAGAACTCAAACGGATGCAAAACAACTAAACTAAACTTACAGTGCAGATGTTGGAATTTTATCAAAGTCACAATAAAAATTTAACTATTTTTCAGTCTTATGTCTCCAACATCTCCTATTTTCTCAGGTACTGTGGTGAAGTATTTTAACTTTGCCTCTCTTATTCTGGCCTGGAGTAAGAAACAGACAATAAATCTACATTCTGTGAGACAAACTGTAAGTCACTTCCTTACAACTGCAAATTAAAACGCAGTGTCAGATTCCAAGTCAGGTTGGTTATACATTTTATCCATATTTTATGTGCCTGAGCCTGTAGGGCTATGGGACCGAACAGAGGCGTTGGTTGAATGAGAAGGTTTTTTGTAGAAGAAGGGTCCGTGACTCGATCGTATATCATACTCTGGATGTCTCCTGGAGCTCCGGTGGTGAATTTAGAGACTGCCTATGAAGGTTAAAGGTGACAGGGGGCAGGCGAGCACCAGGCATCAGCATACTTGCACTTCCCCTGCATAATGTGATAGGGCAGTTACTACAGTTGGCGGAAAATAAATCATAGCCAATTAGATGATGAAATTGTCAGAAAGGTGTTGGGAAAGCAATCATTTCTTCTTGTATAGCAAATAATGAGCCTGTCATGGCCCGGTTGAAACACAGACTCCAGGTAACAGCTTCATTAAGAAATTGTACACGAGAAGTGAGCCAGCTCAGTAGGGGCAAAAGGACCTCTGCATTCCCCTTGAACCGGCCCGAGCCTCTCAGTCTGACAGACAAGCATATCAGTTTGCAGCTGTGAGGGATAATCATCGCACTAAATTTAGACTATTGATCAGGTGTGGATAGATTCAGGAAATGTGTCCATCTGTTGGTATCCGTGATACAGCTGTGGATTTGCTCCAAATTGACAATTAGAATAGTCTTCAGTAGAGCCTAGATCCACTTATAGCTAAAGTGGGTGAACAACCATACACAAAATGTCTATTCAGCACATAACTTGTTATGAGTGTACACAGTTTTCTCTCCCCCCAGGAAAGATGATCTGATGGGTATGGGGATGGGTATTATTTGTCACACATTTCCATTTCCGAAGGCCCCTGTAGACTTCCAGTTTTGCCAAAGAGTGTACAGTGAATCTAAAATACTATCAACGTACTTAAAAAGGAAAGGCAACACACACACTTGAAGGAAGCCACTCTCTCGTGTGCGTGTGCGTGTGTGTGTGTGCACAGGTGGGTGTGCCTGTCCTGTGAATCCACGCCTGCTTACAGACGTGGAGAATGTTGATGTTGACTGTAACTCTCTCACACACCTCTACCATTTTTACACCCGCCCTGCATGACCAAACGTCTTTTTTTCCCGTCCAGATCACACACGCTGCTTATCTGCACTTCATCTTGACTGGAAACATCAAAACCTTCAGCTACACAGCCATCGTTCCTGACAGCAAACAGGCTCACTTTTTTGTTATTATGTAATTCTGTGTGCATTTCAGAATACAGCAATTTAAACTAAATGCTTTCTCCATAGGCTATATCTGGACCATCTATTTCCAAAGGTCAGACATTCCTCAGCTCGGAGTGACGTTGCAGCAGGAAAAAAAAGTCTCCTTAGAAGTCAAGGGTCAACCACATCTCCTGAGCAACATTTAATCACAGTCATAAAATCTGTCATCTCTTTTTATTACATTTTCTTTGTCAATCAACAAACACAAACATTCATCACGTACACTGGAAAGAACACAACGCTGCACAGTCCTCTTAAATCCTTCTATTAATAACAGGAAACATAAGAAACTGATGTGCATCTGGATCTGGGTCCACATCTATCGTACGCATAATTATCATGGGATACATAAGGCTGGAATCTTATTCAGGCAATTGCCTTGTTTCATGTGAGGTAAGGTCATTTGCAAACAATTTTGTCGACATGCGATATTAACTCTCAGACCTAATAGCTGCTCAAGACAATTCATGGTTCATTCTATAAAAGGAGTTTTGCTCAAATAAAAAATTAATCCAGTCAAAGGAAAAGACATAAAATGTCTGTTGTATGTTGTTGTTGTTTTTTTTTGTTCTTTTCAAAGCTAGAATCTAAAGGGTTAGAAATGAACGTTTTTGAAAATGAGAACTCTGCACATTTGTTCCTTGAAGGGCCAAAAAAAATCACAATGGTCAAAGTATTTCATTGAAATCAGTTTTCAGGAATTCCACCTGACTCACAAAACAAATGGCACCAAATACATTGAATAAATACAAGGCATACATTGAAATAAAAAAAACAACAACAACATAAATGTATAATAAACAGACAGGCCTGCCTGCTCACAAACACACAAACACACACACACACACACACACATGCTCACACGCACATGATGAGCTCAACGTCGCCCAAAAATGTGCGTTCAGTCTGGGTGTGAGGTTGAGCAAAAGACAGGTGGAGCTGTCAGGACAGTTGTCAGCTCCACAGGGACGTGTATAGATTTGAGATTTGAGATGAGCCAAGAAAGGAGCAATCCCTTACACGCACACACACACATACACACACACCGAGAGAGAGAGAGAGAGAGAGAGAGAGAGTGAGAGAGACAGAGACGTTTATCTCATCATTTATGAAAAGATATGTCATACTGCGTGCTGCCTCAAAGCACAGATATAGTTCAGAGAAACACACTCAAGCAAACATCAACAACACGCATACACACACACCGATCACCTATCTGTTCTTTTCTTACCTGAGCTCCACATTGATTGCACCTTAAGTCCTCCTGCTGCTCTTGCTGAGTGAGTCGAATCTTCTGTTCTATCTGAGAAACAATTCTTTCCTGTGCCAAATCCCTCCCAGCATGAAACTCTTCACTGCTCTTTGGATGGAGGCCACAGAAATCCTCAGCTTATTCTCATTGATTCCGCAAGATTCCAGGAGGTTCGTATGCAAACTACTGTCTTACTTACACCCACGCTGGCAATGTAGAGGACATGTGGAAATTGAGACCACAAACACATTGCTTCTCCCACCCCCTCCTCCCCTTTGCATCCTTTCTCCTCCCTCTCTCTCTCCCTCTCTCTCCCCCTCAGCCCTGGGACATACCAGCAGTTAATCAGGCTTTAACTTTAACAGAGAGTGAGGGCGAGCGTTTCAGGAGAGGGAGGAGAGTCATTAGAACTGAGAACTATACTATGTATACAAATTTGTTTTTACACTTTTATTTGATAGTTTCTATGTCATCGTTGCTCATGTTTTGCTCATCTCTTACCTTATGATTCAAATATTCATTTTGATTTGTTAATATTTCAGTTGCAATAGGAGGAGGAGCCCCTCAATAAACCACCTTGCACCTGTCCGCCCTTGCACTTTTATAAATATATACATATATATATATTCGTATTGTTATTTTGTATGTGCATATACACAATAACCGTATCAGTGAAGGCAAAAAAATGGAAAGTAAGATCCAGTGTTCATCAGAGGGACAACATATTTCAGCTCATGGAGACATGATTTATAGTTCGCATAGGCCCCAAACTCTTTTTCATTAAAGACTGCCAACAGAAACACTGTTAGCAGTGTTTTATTACTGAGCATGTCTACTCACAAATATTTTCCCTGCTGCAGCACACTGGATGGTAACTTTTACCACAAAACAGTGGCATGAAGGACGGCAAACTCATAAATGTTACAGAAGCTGTGACCTATATGGTACAGAAAAGTGGAGGAAAACAGCGAAAATGTGAAGGCATAGCACGGTGTGGGATGAGGGCAGTGACACACACATGTGGAAACTCAGAGGTAGATGTTATCCTACAGCGCCAGTAACAGTAAGCAGCTACCAACTGTAGAGGATATGTCCAGCTCATCATATGTCCAACTCACCCCCTGCACTCCCTCACACAGCATCACTTCATCAAGTACCGACTCCGATCAGAGTGTGATGCACACAAATAAAAGAATCATACATTTCCAACCCGACAGGCAGGCACACTGCGTGCCTCTCTGTGGGAAGATAAGGTTAGAAGGGGGAAAAGGACAGCACTTTACACTTGTAAGCACATTTCAGCAGCCAGGGAGCTGCGGGCTAGAGTTACAGGGACAAACCGCAGACCAGCACTGTCCCGGACTCACTCAGTCATAAACAGGACAGTAAAGTTTACACCATAGACCAGTAGAGCGGACAATTGGTTCTGCGGTCTAACAGCGGCCCCATGCAGCTTTAAGGTGGGGGTTTGCTTCGAGCAGTTTCAATTCACTCGATATTGGATTGCATTAAAACATTGCTAGAGTTCATTTCCACCTGTATTGTGTAAATGTAAAGCTTAATAAGTGAGAGAGAGAGAAGTAAATGATACCTCGAGATGAAGGTCACAACTGTAACATGAAGTTCAAATGCTGGGATCATTGAAATTTAATGACAGAGACGGAACAAAGAACAAAGAAAAATGCATGTTTTTGTTTGTAATTTTGGTAAATATCTCAAAATGTAAACAGTCCCTTTTGTCTTTTTGATTATGCGCTTCCAACATTTGGTTTCTGCATGGTCTTTATGTTGTTTTTGATGTTTCTTTTCACAAATAAACAACTCATAAACAAAATCCAGTCAATGCAACACAAAAACTACAATAACCCAAAAAATTACAGTAACGTGAAATCAACACCTCTCTACAGGATTAAAGGTTTGAGTCAGGCCGGGCCTGCTGTAGGCTACTGGATTGCATTAGGTTGGTGAGGTGCACCCAAAGAGGTGAATCGGCATTATCTGTTTAAATTATGTATAAGATGTTGTGTTGATTGGTATACATGTAGTTAAAACACACATAATGGCACAATTTTTAAAGTGTGGCTGAGGAGCTAATTTTTGTTCCATTCCTTTTTCTTTGGGCCTCATCCATTCTGAAACACAGCAGTTGTTAAGATATTCACGTAAAATATTTATTCAAAACGTGTCTTGTTTACAGGCCTATGAACGCAACCGTTTGAAGGTTTCACTGTAAACAGGCTGGGTGGCAATTCTCTCAACCGCCAGCAGAGGGCATCAAACTCCACTGCTTGGCCATGAAGTCAAACAGACTCTGCCTGAACTGACAAGGGTAAATTGTGCTATGTTTGTGGCGTTTCCACATAATTTATTTAAAGTAGTTTCATATTTTTATCATTTTATTAAACGTTTCATGTGTTTTACACATTAAGGGGAAATTGTGAGTTCACAAGTACAATGAATACAATATGGTGTTTTTGACATAGACAAGTTGATAATTATCTGTGCTGGTAGCTGTGATATTAAATCTGATATGTGCAGTGGTGCATAAAGTAACTCAAAATCTCCTCAACAACAAAATATGTGTACTCCTAAAACATATTCTATATTCAGTGCAGTAGTGAAGTATTTATACTTTTTTGTTACTTTCCACCACTAGATATGTGTCATATAAGCTGTGGTCATCATGTCTTCATCAACATCAAGCTGTCTGATACTGAGTCTTCTCTCCGTCTTACCTCATCCTCAGCATATTTTCTCTCTCCCTTGCAGGTCAGACTGTTGCAGTGGTTCCATAATGGTTATTTCACATTTGATTTGGACTCATTAAGAGCTGCATACTTTGATGCTGACCGTGTGCATGTACAGGCAGGGGGCGATAAAGAGGGAGCCAAATATTGAACGTAGCCACTCTGTAGTCAATAAATCAGCAGATGGCGCTGTAGCAAAAGTGAGCTTCTTTTAGACATCCCTGAGACTTGTGGAAGCAGCAGGAGTGAGAGCCCTAAGGGTTAATAAATATCACCTGGACAATCTGTGAGTTTCCCACCAACACACACAGCTGATTGCATTGACTTCACAGCAGCTTGGGTCTGTTGGTTTTGAAGATATGGCGAGCATCAAAGTAATAACAAGCAGATTTCTGTCCTTTGACAAAATGTACAGCCAGGGTCTACGTGAACAAAGCTTTGTGGAGTGGCCCTTCAGAGAGGAATGTAACTGCACACCAGAAAAGGTAAGAGCAAGGAGTCAGAGACAAACTGGAAAATAAGGCAAACCAGATTTTTGCTGCTTTTTCGCTACACTTTTCCGGTAATATGCAGACTAAAAGACGCCACAGCTGAGTTTTAATACAGCAAATGACACAGCAGGATAACTCAGTTCACACTATAGCATACTGAGCACCATGCAGGGTGACATAACACGGGTGACTTTATCTTCTCTTGGCATTAAAGCACCGCCTGTCACTGTGGGATTGGCAGGACTACTTAGCCTAAAATAAATGTTTCCACAAAACTAAATGCATGTTTGTGAAGGGAGCCATTGTCCATTAAATCAATGGGAATGCAATGCAATGGAAGCATTAAAGTCAGATATGACAAACGGCTGGGACCTTTCCTTTCATTTAATTCTGTATGCGTAAGAATTTGAAAATTGTCGACCGCTATAATGATTATGGGCCCGATTTGTTGAGTGCTGATAATAAAACAGAGATGATGATGATGTGTTATTGCATTACACTAAGCTTGTTGATCCAGCAATTTTATACCCCGACCTTTTATCTTGGGCTGTGACAACATGGTGATTTACAGTTAAACAGGTGCCACATTTTGGGTCCTTGTGTCGGGTGTCCCATGTCCTGTCTCTCTACACCATCCTTCTCTGGACTCGTTATGATGGATGAGGCACCGACACCACACTGGATGTGTAACACTATATGCCACGTTACTAACTACCAACCTCCCAAGAACCAAATAAAATCATCCTGTGCTTTCATTCCGACTTTTATGACTTTGTGCTCTGGTTGACTTCAATAGCAGCTTCAGAGGGGGATCAAGTACCTCAAAGTTCTACTTGAGTAAAAGTAGAGTTCTCTCATTTAAATATGACTCGGTTCCAAGCAAAATTGCCCCATCAGAAAATATACTCAAGTCATTTATAAGTATCAAAAGTATTTTTTGGATGATGACTGCAGTTTCAGTATTGAAAGTAGCGTTCTGTTTGTACTTCATACAGTCTTATGTTGTCTCCCAGTCTGCATATTGAAAATATCACTCATTTTAGAATCCATTTTGTAATAAGTAACAAACCTGTTCGGACAAAAGTAGGGAAGTAAAAGCCTAGATTTTCCCTCAGATATGTTCATGAACTTATAGCACTAATATGCAAAAATATACAAAGTCCCCAAAAATTTACTTAACTACTGTAGTGAAGTATTTTCATTTTCTTACTTTACACCTCAACTTGATTTAATATGCATTATTGTTATTCCCAGTACTCTCATATAAACGCTGCACAAATATGAATGCAGCTGTTGCTGTTCTGTGTGTTTCTGCAGATGGCGACGGCTGGCTTTGTCCACTGCCCCAGCGAGAATGAGCCTGATGTTGCCTGCTGCTTCTTCTGTCTAATTGAGCTGGAGGGATGGGAGCCAGATGACAACCCCTGGTAAGAGGAATGCTCACTCAGATAGTGGATCTTCACTTTCCTGCAAGGCCTAAAGCCACTGCCTAATTAGCCAGATGCTGTTTGGTGAACTGCATTGGAACGGAAATGGTGTAGTAGCACTACCAATGACTAAAAAAGGATAAATTTGTTCCGCAAGAATCGATGGGAAAGATGGCCACTGCATGCAAGTTGATTGATAACATATGGCTGATTCAGTTTAAATGCTTTAAATTAGCATAATGACAGTTGAGTCTTCATAGGGACTTTTTAAGTTTTACATATGTCCCAATATTGTCTAATTTCTTTTAATATTTCTTTCACAAAGGTCTGAGCACATCAAACGCTCATCTAACTGTGGATTCCTAAACATGAAGAAAGATTTCACAGAGCTGACAGTGGCTGAGTTTTATCTCCTTGAAAAGGAGAGGCTTAAGATCTACGTTGTGAGTGTCTGCCCTCAGCATAGCTTGTGCAAAGTCATCTTTTGCTTATTCACTCTTACTAATGTAATGTTATATAATCTGCATTTTCCCTTTGTAGAAAAAAGTTTCCAACAAGAAAATGGCTGATTTGCGGGAAAACGTAAACACTACACTTGAAAGCCTGAAATCCTTAATTGACTCTATTTGATTGCACATTTGATATGGATATCTTGATTTTAGCTTGTATACTAAGATTTTAGCAACAAATTTCAACAAAATCCTGTTGTGATGACTCAGTGGCTTGAATTAATGTCAACTTAAATAATTAATAAAGTGTTTGGGAATGTTTACCAATGTGGCTGTGGTCGTATCAACTTTGACCACTAGATGGTGATTTTGTCTGAAAGGTGCAGGCTTGTTATGTCATAGACTTACTGAGGTTTCCCATTCGTCTCAAAACTTAACAAAAGCAATCTTCAATGAAGCGCACGTTGAGCAGAATTACAATGTGGGCTATATTCCTCCTCTTCATCTAAATACTTGCCATTTTCCTGAATGTGCCACCATCGCTACCACCCCTTTTCAAACCTTGACCCTGGACAGATGGCCTGAAGCCCCTCCCTTTCAATACCAACTGTTGCCCCAGTAACATCTGTTAGGTATAGGGGAACAGTGTGCACTGAGAGGGCTCACCAGGGCACTTTCCTAACCCTGTGGAGGACGATTGGGGTCCACGGACACTGGTGGATGTTGTTGACAATTGACAGTGAAGAAACTGTGCACTACAAGCAGCATGATGTTTTAGTGCATCACTGCTCGGATGTGGTAGCTGGGTTGGGTTTGTTGAAATCACTCTGTCTGATGGGAGTGTAGGCTGGATGAGGAGTAGGATTAAAAGATGCTATCTCTTCGCTGACCTTCCGCTGTTCTGGATTAATGTCTAATGTAACACGCTGGCCACTGAGCCAAGATCAGCAGCTTAATTCTCTTTCATCTGCTCAGCACAGCGCAAATTGAAGGGAGAATATTTTTAGCCAAAAATGTAAGAAACACATACATGATGTAACATTTTAGATAAGAGTTTATCATGGCTCTTCTATGATATTAAATTCATACTATTGTCAGAAATTCCCCCATTCACTCTCAATGGCTAATATTTTGATATCACATTTCCCTACTGCAGCGCATATAAATTCCAAAGTATTCTCTGATGAACATATATTGTTTGGGCATTTGATTATGTCGGCACTGTGGAAACTGTCAGTTCCCACGTCATATGGAGCGTGTTGACACAAATTGCTAATGTAGCTCTAATCAGGGCTTAAATCCACACCCAGTGTCAATCCACTTATTGATGTGTGCCCCAGAAAACAATCAAAGACGATGCCAGAGCCTGACTCTTAACCTTGTGATAAATGAGCTTATCTGTGGGAATTTTGAAAAACTGTTGATTTGATTGTATAGTAGCAAAACCCCCACACCTACCACCCAACCTCGGTACCTTTTAAGAAGTATAAAACCATCAATAGATGGAAAGATAATATTTCACGCATATCTTTCATTTGCCCTTACTGCTAATCAATGGGTTTGTGCTAAACTGTCTGTTGTTCTGTATGTAAACAGTGAGTGTAGCAGATGGACAAGTGGACAGATGTTACTAACAGAAAGTTTACAACCTGAGCTTTCCATTAGTTGCCCCATCTGTTGCTCCTGCAACCGGAACCTCCCTCTGCCCTCCTCCAGTGCCTCTCCTCTACATCGTCATCAGCATCTATCACCAGCAGCAACCCTGTCCTGATGCTCATGGGCCTAAATGAATGGCATCATCATAGACAGACAGATAGACAGATAGATAGATAGATAGATAGATAGATAGATAGATAGATAGATAGATTATTCATCCACAAGGGGATATTCTTTTGTCATAGCAGCAATTCACGATTAAATGGTTTTAAAATTACTAATGACCCAATGTACATAGTCTCCGTATGCCATACATAGTGTAGCGTAAGGTACACAATACATGTTTTAAAACTTTCTATACCATCTTTCTTCTATCCCATCGGAATACTGCTTATATAGAGACATGTAAACATCTTCATGATGTAATTCTGTGCAACATTTGTAGATTTGTTTGTTGTCGTTGTAGCTTCGTTGTGCACAGCGATCCTGGAGCAGCAGGACAGACGGGAATGTTTGTAGACCAATCTAAATCAGGATTCATAAAGCAACACCCTTTTCAATTCAGTTCAATTCAATTTTATTTATAGAGCGCCAAATCACAACAAAGGTTATCTCACGGCACTTTACAGGTAGAGCAGATCAAGATCATACTCCTGAATATGCACCCAACATTCCCCCATGAGCGAGCACTTGGCGACAGGAAAAACTCCCCTTTTAAAGGGAAGAAACCTCGAACAAAACCTGGCTTTAGGAGGGCGGCCATCTGCCTTGACCGGTTGGGTTGAGAGAGAAAGTGGGAAGTAGTTCCTTGCATAGTAAGGAAGAGGAAGAGCCCACAGGGACCTTTCAGTTTCTCCTCTCCCTCCTCCACCTCCAGTGTTCTCCCTGGTCTCTGGCAATAGGCCATGATTCTGGCTGCTTGCTTTCTCAGACACGGTGGCTCTCATACCTTCTCTGTTTTTTTGTGGCCTCTTCCAAAGGGACCTCCATCTGTCCCTACACTTAGGCCATTGTGGTGTCCCAAAGCCGAGCAACTTCCACAATACAGGGGGCGTGCAGAGGGGGGCCAGGGTAAACACGGCAGCATCCAGATCCCATTAGAAGCTCTTTAACTCCTCCACCCTAACACTGTCAGAGGATTCTGGGAGGAGTCAGCCCATCCCTCATCCCCATCCACACAATGTCACCTTCTACACCCACTCCCATAGGTAATGATTCCACTGAGCCTCACACTTTCCCCCGCTTCCATTTACCATCTCAGTGTGTTTGGTTCTTGCCAATGCAGGAGAGTAATACCTTGTTGTATAAAATGTTCTTGGGTTCCTTGAATTTTGAAGAGAGGACATAAATTTATAGTTTTCACACCTATTTGTATTTACTGTAAACTATGTGGTAGACATTCCCCTGACCGGCTCATCTGAGACTAAACAAGGGTCAGGTAAAGGACTCGATGTTTAAATTCACATTGCATTGTTGAAGATGACCAACAGAGGTCCTAATTTTAATTCTACTCTCATTCAATCTGAACGCTGCATGATCCCGGTCCTTCATTCCACATCTTCGCTCCATCCATCTCATTCATTCTTCTCCCAGCTGCTCCTCTTAAATCCATGGCGTCTCTGTTTCAGGTTGCTCCACCTCTAAACCTGGGCACTCATATCCTTATGCTCCCCACCAGAAATGTGACTGTGTGTGTGTGTTTGTGTGTGTGTCTGTTCATCCACAGTGTGGACTGTCCAAGAAGAGAGGGGATCACTGTTTGCCCCCAGCTTAAAGCAGAGGGATTACTGCCACACAGACACTGATTAAAGCCTTCCAGCCTCCTATGGCCCCATTAATACAATCTTAATCACAATGCTTTATCCCTCCATCCAGCTCCTATGGATCAGGACCTTTTCATTTGAGTGGGAGCCACTCTTGTTTGCTTCGGGATTAAGTATGCTGCACATAGAAACTAAAATATAGGCACAACAAAGGAAAGAGGACAAGTTTGGATACTGTTTTTTACTGTTTCCATTTTTATCTTCATCAATCTCTCAGATCAGACTTGACATTTTTCTGTTGTTGATATTTAGGGGTGAGGAGGGAGATGTGTTGACATTTCATGCTTATAATGGATGGTGGATAAAATACCTCAGTTATACTTGAGTAAAAGTAATTTAGCAGCTGGTGTGAACTTGAGTATCTTTAACCACAGGTGTGAATGGGAGTGTGATTGATTTGTCTGTCTCTATGTGTCAGCCCTGTGATAGACTGGCAATCTGTCCAGGGTGTATCCTCCCTTTTGCCCAATAACTGCTGGGATAGGCTCCATGGATAAGTGGTATGCTGATGGATGGATGGATGGATGGATGGATGAATGTTAATTTTACCGTCCATTATCAGCATCTCAAACTAAACTAGTACAGTAGTTGTGATTTTTACAAACATCACATTTCACATAAATATCAAAATATTTTTTTCGGTCTCATGTCCATCTCCTAGTTTGGATATTGAATTTTTTTTTACCGTTTCATTCATTTTGTAATATATGTACACTCCACTACAGTACAAAGTCTCCTAAAAGTACTGTAGTGAAGTATTTTTACTCACGTATCACTTCTCTGCATTGGAAGAACCACAAACATTTTGCAGTGAAGAATTTGAACTACACTTGATTTTCTATGGGTTAATATTTGATATGACTCCATTGTTCAGGGGGAGGTCAACAGGTCAAATTTTTCTGTCTGTCATCGTGCCCAAGATGACATCACAAAGCATTAGTTCCCTGCAATGGAACTGTGGTTGTTTCCATGATGAATATTGTTATCTACTACAAAGCACATTTAAGTGAAGATTGTTTGATAGTTTTAATCAAATGAAAATCAGATACAAACATGAATATACTGTATATGAATGTCCATTTGCCTACCACCTCTCCGTCTCCTGATTCCGTCCTGCATCCCTGTGTTTTGCATTCTTGTATCCAAAGTTAATTTACATGGATTATGTCCATATCCACCCACTCATGTATTTGGCCATCCAAATCCATATCCAAATCCCCCCAGCCCCCAACCTTTTTGCCAAACATGTAACAGCAGTGACACAAAGAGTGTTTATGCCATGCGAACTCTGCCAGCACTTTCTCACAGGCCAAATGTCTGCCGGTGTGTGACGCTATGTGACACACAAGAGCACAGAGGACAAACTTGTGAATGAGGAGCAAGGCCCTCGGTCACCTTTTCTGCCCTCTCCTCCCTCACTCTAACTCTCTCTCTCTCTCTCGCTCTCTCTCTCTCTCTCTCTGAATTTGG
>OMNV01018451.1:1834-12864 GCA_900303265.1 Brotula barbata
AAGCAGTGGTTTAAGTAAGTAAATTAAAAATACTTAACTACAGTATGTTTTAGGAGACTTTGTACTTAAGTGGAGTATAAGTATTTTTTTGGCAAATTATTACTTTTGCTTAATGTTTGCATCTGAAGGAAAATCTATACTTTTACTTCACCACTGGTTTGTTACTGATTACAAAATGAATTCTAAAATATGAAATGTTTTCAATACAAAGGCTGGGAGATGGACATGATTTTACTTTTTATTTTACTTATTATATTATGTTGGTAAAATACCAACAAACTGCACTGTTAATTTAGTTTAGTTGGTTTGAATCAGTTTGAGTTCTTCCTGTTTGTGACTGATTTATAAATTGTATTAATGAATATGAAGTTCAATGACAGTCCTACTCATCTAATGTGTCCTTCACAGTTCATCTTTAAATAAAGTTTGCTTTGATTGCTAACTGCTTTTCTTATTGGAAGATGTGTTTGCAATTTGAGAGGCTGGGATTATAATTTTGTTAATCTGAAGACTATCACAAGGTATGAATGCCATTGTAAGGACCAGAAATTCTTTCATTTTTATACCTATACTACTTATACTTCTTTATACTTACACTTCTTATACCCAATATACTTACGTAATACTTAAGCAAAATTAACATCTGTAGCTAAATGACTTTCACTGAAGTATATTTTCTGATGGGTCAATTTTACTTGCATCGAAGTAATTTTGCAGGAAATATCTCTACTTTTATTCAAGCAGGGTACTTTGTCCACCACTGAGTATCAGCAGATTAATAAATAGTTAATAGCTTATTTAGACCAAGTTAAGACAACAGAAAAAGGGAACCGTGATGGGTAAATCCCCATTATGCAAATAATCATAGTCACTCTTTCACTATTACTTTTAGAATAAACAAAGTGCACTGAAAGTGCAATACATCATCAGTTGTGTTGATGTGGTAATTTCTTTGTGAATCTTTAAGTGGTTGTGTCCTCAAAAGTTGATCTTCCTAGAATAAGATGTGGGCTTGCTAGAAGATCACTGAAGATCACACATCTAAAATCTTGACATATAATGTTTTGTTTTTGAAATCTACTGAAATGCCCAAAGATCCCAGAGCTATTTCTTTTCAAATTCAAATTCATTCTGGGGAAATTACAACAAAATGATGACGACACAACACATGCAAAAAATACAAAGGGAAATAAAAAGTGTCATAACTTAAAAAAGTGAAGCCTACAGTAATGGGTTTTAGTATTATATATCTTTTAATCATAGCTTCTTTAGACAAAAAAAGATTTTCATGCAGTTTTTATGTGGCAAACTCAACCGTTGATGATTGATTATTTCAAACACAATCCATCAGGCCTTTGGATGATATTCTAAGCGATGGCATAATTATGCACATACCTGCTGTTTGCATCACGTCCTTACCTTTTGCTTAGGAAGAGGTAACAATGAGGTCGCACAGTGATAGGCTGCTGTGGTGTCCATTCACAGCGAATTTTACTGCTGGGAGACTTTTTGTAGCAGGACAGACTGGGACGCTCGGGAGGAACTAAGACATAGAGGACATGGAGACATTCATTCATTCATATCAGTCAGTCAGTAGTTTTACTATCATCACCACATATGATAGAAATGCAGTGAGAAATAAAAGGATCAATTGAGTAATATTGACATAAAGTAAAAAAAAAATCTGAATCGATATTAATGACTTAATAATTTCCCTGTTAGAGAATATATCAAGTAATAAAAAGATAAATATTAATATGATGTTATAAAATGTTTTTAAGATGTTTTTTGGCATTTCTGCTTTATTATGATAGGCACAGTAGAGAGATAGACAGGAAGGACAGGGCAGAGAGTTGGGATGACACGCAGCAAACGGCACAGGTCAGAATCAGACCTGTGCCACTGCAGCATGTGGCATGCACTCTACCAGATGAGCCACCCATCCATTAATGAAACTTTTGATTGAAGAATCACATAATAAAAAAGTTAGTCTGACTCTCGCTCTCTCTAGATCTCTCTCTGACTTTAAGAGGTTTAAACATTTTGCAAGCCATAACACCTATGTTCCTTTAACTACAACTCCTACTTGTGTTTCTGATGGACTTGTACTTGTTTGGGCTTTGCATTAGAGGAATAATAGGTTATATCTGTATAAGTTATATTCTGATCGACATAACAGGACACTGTCTGGCCTTGTCTAGTGTTGACAGGTTTCAGCTTACTGATTGGTTGATCATGTGACCCCATGGGTCAACGTATGACAGGAGCACTTTCCTCACCGACGCTCCTTTAACGCTTCCAATAAAGCAAAACTACACAATTTATCAGGTGCTGGAAAGAGATTTGGGGATGAATGTTATGACATTGTTCTTTCCATCGTAGACAAAGTTCAAATTGAAAGCACCTTAGAAGAAAATGCCCTTGACTTGTTTGCTTGGTCCTGAGACTCACCTGTCACAGTGACTCTGAATGTGAATGTTTTGCCTCTGTGCTGGCACGTGTACTTCCCAGAGTCGGACGGTCTTACTGAGGGCACAGACAGCGTAGACCCGGACCTCCCAAACATGGGTCCTCCCTGGTCTCTGTCTCCTTTCCTCAGTGTCTCGCCATTGAATTTCCACTGTGGCCTAATTCTCAGGCCCCTTGTTACTCTGCTTCCTGCCAACTCCTCCTCCTCCTCCTCATAATCGTTCTCATTATCCATCTCTTCCCAGTTGGACTCTCCTTGTATGCTCTGGCTGGTTGCCAGGAATGTTGGCGAGGTGGGATTGGTTTTGTATCCTGCAGAGTCCACTGGATTGCTCCACCCTGCTGGCTGTGCTCTCCTGGTTCCATCTTCTTCTGCCACAGTGCCACCTGTAGGGCAGGTGTGGTATTGCTCGGTTACAGTACCATCCATACCATCTTTGTCTCTTTTCTCCAAAGCACCAGGTGGGGTTACAGTGCTGTCATGTCCTCTAACACGGACTCTGGGTTCACCTGAGGAACTCCCTCTCCTGTTGATGTTTGAGTTGTCTCCATTCAGCGTGACCTTCACTCCATCCACCTTCACATTGCCGTTGCAGGTCAGAAACAGCTTAACGCCTGGAGATACAACCAACATACCAGGAGGAGGGTCTGCACACAAAAAAGGCATTATTATCTTACAATCAATCAGTGTGTGTGAGGGTGTGTGTGTCTTATCTTAATTTCTAATATCAATGTTTTTAACTGGTGTTTATGTTGCTGTCATTTCCTTCCTGTAAAGCATTTTGAGTTGAATTTCCTGTTTGAATGGTGCTATGCAAACAAAGTTATTATTAAATTACTGTTTACAATTCATGTCATTTAATTCAATGTCTAAGTGATTGCATATGTTTGATTTTTTTTTTGGTCATGTAATGTTTTCTTTTGCTTTGAGTATTGTTTGTGCTTGACAAGATGCAAAGTTGCATAAACCTTTTTTTAAACTTCCTCTTTCAGTATATCTCTTTTTTCCGCCTTCTTTTTGGCTCCTAAATCATGTTGTAGCTGTGTCATCTCTCATTTCTTGACAATTCTCAGATTCCCTAATTACTCAGATTTTGTCACTGTGCCACGAACCCCCTCAACGTATAAACACTGTGGGACATTTGAAGTTGAACTCAAAAAAGAGCTTGATGTCAAAAGTCCATCGTCCTTGTAATGCAAACACACATTCTCTCTCTTTCTCCTCCTCCCCCTTTTTTTACCCTGCCTTTTCCCCACATATGATGAGTGGAAAGTTCCTTACCATCTGTGAAGCTACAGATGGTAGGGATAAGGATAACATGGATTTATTTCAGTTTTGTGCTTGAATTATTTCTATCCATCTGTACTTTGGTCCTTTAAAGTTTGTCGATTGTTATTTGCACAGGATAGCAACAAAAAGTCTGACAGCTTCATCGTCTGACCAGCTGTGTCAGTTTGGTGATAAAAACACAAAACACTGTTATTATCATAAAATAATAAGATACAGTCAAAGTTTTGGAAGGATGCGAGCTGAGGAGAAACTGATTGGTAAATGACCACTTGACAACAACTGATAATTCAAAATTGTAGGCCAACTGTACACTGCATGGTTTTTAATGTTAGTCTAGTATAGTATGGTATAGTAAAGTATAGTATAGTATGGTATAGTATAGTATAGTACAGTAAGCTAGAGTTTGTTAATAGAACTACAGAACACAGAGGAAACATTTTTGTCAGCTTTGATGGGAATATTTATGCAACACAAAAACAAATAATCTTTTTCAGCAGCATAATTATCAATTCCTAAATTATGCTCACACAAATATTAAAGTTAAACTTCTGTAAAAACACTTAACGGACATATATGTTTGCGACACACACTCGAGATAACCACATGTCACCAAAGTACAGTAAAACCCCTTTATAATTCGCTGCTGTGATTCTATTAGAATAAACTTAACTGTTTGCTTTCTTTTAGACTTTCACAGCTGTTTGCGGTTCTGCTGACGTCAGAATTGGACAAAGTATTAAAGAGGATCTTACCTTTTCTCAGACAGGTTCCCTTGAAAAAGCCCTGGCCCGGTGTGGCGCACAGAACGCACAGCAAAAGGAGAAAAATGCGCATTTTTACGCATGAATCCACACCAGGCACGAACAGAAAAAGAAAAAAAGGTTTTAGCCTAAGTATTAATGTATATATATGAAGTTGTCATGGCGATTGTCCGTCCAAATGAACTGACAGCGACAGACATACAGACAGGACTGTGGTAGTCCTCGGCTTCCTCTGCTCTGCTGCTGGTAGGCTGCTGTCTAAAAGACCCGTTATTGTGTAATCCGTCTCCCTTCCCCTCGTTACTCAGAGGAAAACCTCAGAGCTCCGTGGGACTACAGATATCCACAACACGTTCAGTTAACAAACTGGGTTTAATTTGATCTGATTTCGGGAGACAGTTTCTAATCTGCCTTAATATTCTGCTGCCGCAGGTCTGTGTCTGTTTATGTGACACTGTGGTTTAGAAACTTACTCTCAATCGAACCACAACTTATGATTTAAACTTCACCTCAGCATAAAATACCCTAAATATCCCTAATGTCAAAGGAATCAAAACAAAGTCAAAATAAAACATCAAAATACAGTAATACCATATTTTTTATGCTATAAAAAAGACATATGTATGAGGTTCAAAATGACAGTTTGTATCTATAAAAAGTCATTTCACGTGTTACTATCAGAAGTACTCCCTGTCCCTGATTCCAGTGCTTTCTCACACAACACACAAAACTAATTCAGGATTAAAAAAAAAAAAGATTTAATGATATCACTCTTTACAGTATAGCCATTTCCCAACATATTGAAAGTGGAAGTGGTTGAAAATACTTGTGCTACACACATACACACACACAGTATGTTTCTCTCCTCCAACAGAGAGCAGAAATGTTTATTGACCTCTATTCATAAGCTCTCTATTCCAGGTCAGAGCTGACCTCCTGCTTGAACAATGCTTGAGCCGACATTCTGGACAGCCCATTCATTTTCAAAGGATTTATTTGTTTTCACGTCTTTACACTTCCTCCCTAACTCCTGCTTTGATAATGACAGTAGAATCCTTAAAATCGCAGGTCTGACAAGTTTCAGATCCTGCCTCCTCCCTCTGGATGATCATGTAACCTCATATTTGACAGGGGCATTTTCAACACAGATGGGATGTTACACTCCTCTCATAGAGCTTCAAAATTAAAGCACTTTACTGAACTGTACAGGAAGCAGCCCAACCATCCGTTCACAGTAGGATCGAACATTCCATAAACAAAGTTTCAGATCGTGAATGCCAACAATTGACTGTTTTCCAGCGTTTCCACGGTGTCACAGTGAGTCAGTCACAGGTTGGTGTTGGGCCTTTCATCCAGTTTTCCAGACTATGGCGGTATGAGATATAATATCAGAAGTTCTGTACATTTACATGATGCGATGTCCACATTATCAGGCTCAAAACAGGCCCAACTTGCAAAAAGGGACAAAAGTATCAACAGCTTGCATTAAGGTGCGAAATAATTGCGTCATTTTAATACACATCAATATGATGCAAAGAAGGAAAAGAGATGAGGAGGTAAGAGAAGTAGGAAAAGGAGCAATGAGAGAATCGAGCCACAGGTCTTCCAAAAGTCTTACAGTGTTCGGGAAGGAATGTCGTTCTCACTGAGAACTATAGAGGACACACAGGCTTGAGGATGATTATTTTGACAGAATGCACTTTTACATGTCTTAATACCTGTTTTATTGAACTCTGTTGGTTGTAAGAAATGTGTGTTAGGATTGTACTGGCACACATCTTCAGCGTTGATCCAAGTATGGCGCACTTATTTCTTATTGGACTGGATTCTACCCTACAAACCGTGTCATTTCGTGATGCACATTCACAGTTAGTGAACGTGGAACCGGCGATGTGATCTTGATGTCGGCTCCTGCATCTGCGGTTGTTTTTCATAATGTAACAGTCATTCATCAACACCATCGAATCCCAGCCTCCATTTATAGATAGCGATGATTTTGTCAGTGGGCTTTGTTCCTCTCGTGATAATGACGTGATTCAAAGATATTTAAAGATGTGTCACTGGGAAAAAGCAGCGGAGAGCAGTGCAGGTAGACCTCGAGTCACCCCGGGAAAGCGCCAACACATCTTATATGAGTAGGTGCGTACAAATATCTGGCAAATACTTTGGTTTCCAATAGTGAGGCGACGTCATGTCACACGTTCTTTGACAGTTACTATGAATCCATGTGTTCACCCGGTTCACGACGGTGGGCCTGGGCTGTCGGGTACGCTGGCTCGAGCCGCGATACCTTTCCAGCCGAACAGAGCTTCCTGTTGGAGAGGGGAGGAGTTAGTGTTTAGGAGTGATCCAATATGTTAAGAGTGATACTACATACTATTTTGACACATTTACTGCGGTGAACTGTGTTATTCAACTCATACAAGCATCACATGAGGTCATTAAACAGAACCTGTAATAAAGCTAAAGTCCATGTAAAGGCTTTATGCTATCATGATAAGATGAACTTAAGGTGACCTTGAGCGTCCTCATAGGCGGCCATGAACCGAACGTATTATTATCATTATTTTTATTGGACTTCAGCCTTAAAGCAGACAGTTCCTGCAGGTGGAAGACATGTTTGTCAGTGAGTATGATTTTGTCATTTTTTTATATTTACCTTACCTGCACAGTCCCCAGACTGAGTGTCCAACCTCCAGGGGAGTCTCCCCTTTGAACCCTCACTGACGTGGGTGTGGCCTCCCCAGCTACCACAGCTGCAGCAGGGCAGTCTGAAGCTGCTTCTGATGTTGTTACTACAACAGGCGGAGTGTGTGTTGATGGAGTGGACTCATTCTGTGTGTTTTGGGCTGTTTCCTCCTCATTGGGTGTATCCTGTGACCCACCCAGAAGAGAAGACGAGTTTGAAAGCGGTGGCACTGAACCAGAGACGCAACTGGGTGCGGGGCTGCACTCCCCTGAGGCACTGGGGGGCGTGTGAGTGTGTGTATGCTTCCTCCTGCGGAGCGTATCGATCCAGCTGGAGCTGTGCTTGGAGGCAAAGGTAGCCAGGGCCAGAGATGAGAGCCTCATGTTCTTTCCTGAGGTGATCAGCTCCCCAAAGCCTTCCTGATGGGCAAAGGCGTAGCCTGACCTCCTCGACCCACCGCGAGCACCCAGACGGCCCTCCGACACGCTGCCCAAACCTCCCCCGACTCCTCCCTCGCTGCGGCCCACCGGCTTCCGCTTCTTCTGTCGCACCAGCTGGGTGTAGCGCACCTGGAAAAGGATTTGGTGAGAGGAGAACACGAGACCACCATTTATGGATTATGGGTAAGATGTCTTATCGGTCAATCATAATGAAGTCTGAAGCCAACGATCATAAATGTGTCTCGGTGCTTCACACACCTGGCGACCCTGTGTTTCATAAGTATAAACTATGAGTGTATGAAAGGCAACAGAAATTTCACCGACTGGAATTTCTCACCATCTAAACTGTTTATGTAATGTAACTAAATTAATGAGTTTGGCAATGACATTTTCAGGGTTTATAGGATACAGCATAGTTATCACAAATCAAACGGCAACTATTCCACTTCACTGGATAGAGGACTTCGTCAGAGCGGAGATGAGCGCGCTGTCACTTGATTTATCGATTGACAGAAAAATCTATTTTACTACATAAAACTTCGACGCTTTCTCTCATTTTTTGAACGCTAAACTGAATCCATTTGGGGGTTTTTTAGCGTTGTCAAAACCCAAATGAGTAAAGATGGCTGTAATATGCATTTTTACCAAAATTTCACATTTTAAACAAAAACAAATATGTTGATTCAGTCAATGTTTGCTTGGTTTGAAGTTGAACACGGGGTCACGACGAGCACAACACACACACTCTGACTGGTTAATCATTGGTACATTTCAGAGAGCTGCCTCGAGTCGGCGTCACACTGAGGAAGATGGACTCATCGGTGTGTTGGGAGATTGTTATTGTACGTTTTATTCTTTTCTCACCGTGTCAGACAGCTGCGGTTTGAGGTCCAACTTGAGGAAGCGGAATGCCAAAACTGGAACTATGCATATTACTGTTGCCAGTGCAATCGTCAACCACACAACTGGCTGCAATAATGTGATCTGTGCACTGCCTGCAAAGACAAACACACATGAACAAACACATTTTAAAAGCTCCCAGCTATAAAACCACAAAAGCTTTTTTCCTTAAATATAATTTATAGATGTGTGCGTGCTTAAGTGTGTTTGGTTTTGAGAGAGCGGAGGACTGACCTACAAAGTGGAAGTGATTGGGGAAAATGCTGAAGAGGGTCTGACTGTGCAGGGCAAACATGATGGAGAAGTAAGAGCCCAGGGACCCCCACACACACACATGATTGATAATGGTCCAGTAGCCTGTGTCAAGAGCAATCTACAAAAGCACACACACACACACACATACACATACACAAACACGTGCATTGGCACACTGCAGCATAAATATAGTGTAACAGTCACTAATTATGAAGTGTACAGGATGCACACTGTCGGAAAATCCAACACCACGGTGGCCTCTCTCACCTGTACACTAACGACAATGACCAGGGCAGTTGCCGTGGTGACAGCAAAGGTCTGGTAATCAGCTAGAGGCACTCCGGTGCTCTGCGTGGCATTGGACAGGATGGCGTAGGGAACAAAGAAGAGCACCACGGAGGTGTAGATGCCCTGAGCGATACAGATGAAGAACTCTCTCTTGTTGAAGAGCAGGTTGAGCTGACCGGGTTCGTAGAGCTTCGGATACTCCACACTCCTCTGCTCAGGAACATCCTGCGGGGACACAACAACAAAAGATGGCACGGATTAGGCGATGACATTTAAAACAGAACACCAACGGCAGCACACGTCAACATTCGACATTCACGGCAGCGTTTGTGCCACGGTCCAAATGTCAAAACTCAAGTGCTCTGAAATCTGAACCATTAGATGCATAATTGTTTTGGAGCTCTGGGGTTCTGACATCAGCCGGTTTCTACAGTGTGTGGGTTGGGAGAATGGGTTGTGCTTATGTAAATCATCTTAAACCTGATTTTTTTTCAGTGTATGCAGTACACACACACACACACGCTGTGCAGGTACTGTAGTAATAAGATGAAGTGACCTGGTCAAATATCCCCATGGCCAACACAGGCAGAGACGTGTAGACAATGTTGTAGAGCGTGATGAAGTATTGATCATACACAGTCTGGAAGAGAGAGAATAGAAACAGTCACAGTGAAACTCATGACATCATAAATGGATTTTCCAAACCACTGATTTGCAACTTCCACCTCTTCATCATATATTTGACCCCCTGACCTGTGCTGAAAAGCCACAGAAGAAGCCGAACCAGAAGTGCACCATGGTGAAGGCAAAGTTCTTGTAGAAGAAGTAGCAGAGGAATCGGCACATGCGTAAGTAGGACCAGCGGCCGTGAACCAGCAGGAGGCGCTGTAGAAAGCGGAACTGGGAGAAGGAATAGTCACTGGCCAGCACTGCCTGGATGCCCTCCTGTCCTGAGATACCAACTCCAATATGAGCACCTGAGAGAGAGAGAGAGAGAGAGAGAGAGAGAGAAATTGGCAAAAGGGAAGATTAATTGATGAAAATAAAAAGAAATTCACTGGACGATGGAATGGGGAAGCTAATAAATTTATTCAGAAATTTGTACTTTAAAATATAGGTTGTGAAACAACCAAACACACCCTGATGATTTTACTTCTGCTTTGCACATGAATAATTTCATACCAAGACAAGTGAACACAGTCTGTGCACAAACATAACCACAGCGCTTACAAAACACAGCATTTTTGAGAACAGGACGTTGGGGTTAAACACCCAGTACACAATAAAAAACAGTTCCCAACCGATGAAGACATCACATACAGTGCAACCTGCATTTCCACACACGCTCCATCACCAACACCACGTAAATAAACACTGACTTCTGCAGAGAAATTAAGAAAACGCTGATGTTTTCCTGTGTGTTGCGTTTTCCAGATATTTTTGGGATTTCCTTCATGTTTTTGCGTTTCCTTTATGTTTTTGCGTTTCCTTCATGTTTTTGCGTTTCCTTCATGTTTTTGCGTTTTCTTAATGTTTTTGCGTTTCCTTCATGTTTTTGCGTTTCCTTAATGTTTTTGCGTTTCCTTCATGTTTTTGCGTTTCCTTCATGTTTTTGTGTTTCCTTCACGTTTTTGCGTTTCCTTCATGTTTTTGCGTTTTCTTAATGTTTTTGCGTTTCCTTCATGTTTTTGTGTTTCCTTCACGTTTTTGCGTTTCCTTCATGTTTTTGCGTTTTCTTAATGTTTTTGCGTTTCCTTTATGTTTTTGCGTTTCTTTTATGTTTTTGCGTTTCCTTCATGTTTTTGCGTTTCCTTCATGTTTTTGCGTTTTCTTAATGTTTTTGCGTTTCCTTCATGTTTTTGCGTTTCCTTCATGTTTTTGCGTTTCCTAATGTTTTTGTGTTTCCTTTATGTTTTTGTGTTTCCTTCATGTTTTTG
>OMNV01018452.1:4184-37500 GCA_900303265.1 Brotula barbata
GGTGCGAGCAGCCTCGGCGGCGCGGGCCTCTGATCAGTGCTGGGAGAGGAGCTCCCTGCCGAGCTGCTGCCGCCCCTGAACCACAGGTCAGTCCTTGGTGAGTAGGTTTCATTCTGCTGTCGCCTTCACAGTACCAGCTCTTTCTCTCATTAAGATACAACATGCGTGTGTGTGTGTGTGTGTGTGTGAGTGTGCGTGGAGTAAATGCACCCCAGGACTAGCCTAAAGGGGATGTGGATTCCCGGCCTCCGCTGAGATCCGGCGGCACAACCAGGATTTCTAGCGAGGGTGGGGGGGCTTGTGTGTTTGTGTATGTGTGTGTTTGTGTGTGTAAACGTGTGTTAGAGATGCATCAAGTGACTTGGTGCCTCGGGGTCAGACACACACACACACACACACACACACACACGTACACACACGTACACGCACGCACGCATGCGGAGAAGGAGCCGGTGCTGCAGTGGGGTAAACAAGAGCAGACTGTTAGATCTCGTCATCTTCATCACACGCTTTATTATGCTGATTTGGGAGTGAACTGTAAACTAATCAGGGATGGAGGAGTCACAGGGGGCGCTCGGCTTAAAGGTTACGCCACACACACACACACACACACACACACACACACAGACCGAGGGGAGTTTCTGCGCTCGCTCCAACTTCCTAACTTTTTTCTCTCCACCTTCCTCACCACCCCTGCACGGCTACGACGGCCCTCCTGAAACGTTCGAACCCCTCCACCTGGCGCGGCGCCGCTCAGTCTCAGACGACAACGCGATGGAGGAAACGTTAGAAAGTCCGCGGCGAGGATCAGGGGCCGCGGATGGAAATCGGCGCTCGTGTCTGTCTGTTGCTATATGCTAATAGTGGCCTTTAAACAAATTCACCAAACGCACTTCCTCCCTCGTGTTTGTCGGCTTGCATAAATGCATATGATTCTCATTCCGCGGCGAGCGCCGACTCGGCCTCAGACGACAACGTGATGGAGGAAACGTTAGAAAGTTCACAACGTCCATTAATTTTGAGGCGTCTGAATAACATCTCTGTGTTTCGCTCGACCTGGTGGCTCGCTGCATAAATATATACATGAATAAAATCTTTACTTTCTGCCCGCCTGTGACTTTCAAAATATCCGTTTGGTGTGATTTCCACGGTTGGACTGAGGAAAAGTTGGAGAATTTTTGCGAAAATGTAACAAATTTTTCATTATTTTCGTCTCTACTCGTCGGTGAGCTGCAGTGTGGAAGTTTTTAAAAACAAAAAAAAAAATTTGCTGACCTACATCTTGATAAGAATCCATGAACTGGTTATTCGGTGACAAAAAATGACTCTATAGCACCCTCTACTGGTGGAATCTGATTTTGGAAAAAAAAAAATTAAAAAAATAAAATAAAATAAAACATTTTGTTTGTTGAATAATCAATAAAACTCACACAAAAACGTGCTCGTTAGCCTAATTCCTCCTGACATTGCCCTTGACCAAGGCACCGGGCTGTGGATCTGGATCTGGTCCCCAGTCGAAGACTTTGGCTGCCGACTGCTCCTCATAGTTCGGATTTTAAAATGCAATGACAAACTCAGACATCTTCTCGTATGAACGATAAGATCAAGAACAAACTCTTACAGTTTTGATAATAATATGACTGGAAGAGATGGAAGGAGGTCTTGACTTACTTCTGTGTGACCCCCCGTCCGGTTTGAAGACGTTGGTGTCTGAACGCAAACAGAATTCTAAGACGGACGGAAAGAGTCCAGAAAAACACAAAACACAAAGAAATCACAGAGGACCTCCACTTGAGGCAACTTTGGAAACGTAGCGGACGCCCATCTCGGAGTCTCCACTGTAAACGTCGCAGTCACTCGGGGATATTAATGATGACACATCAACAGGAAGTAGACGGAGGGATCGTGATCTATCATTGAGACCTTTCGTTAGCGTCGTTAGCTGGCGTGGTGAGCAACACGTTGTCTCCCTGCTGCTCAGAGACAAGGCGGGTAATTAAGAGTTTGGGATAATCGCTCGTCATGTGGTCCCAGCTCCAAAAGAGTCCACACACACGTAATGCACGCACACACACACTCCATTTTTTTTTAATTACCCAGAGTGTTTGTGCTAACACGTCCAGCACGATGATGAAGCAGAAGCACTGATGGAGAGAGAGAGAGAGAGAGAGAGAACGAGAGAGAGAGACTCCTAATCTGCACCTGTGCACGTGTGTGTGTGTGTGTGTGTGTGTGTCTTTACATAATAAGCTCGTCTGGCAGCATCGTAAGCACAAACACAGCGAGCGCAGATCCTCCGCTCGCCTCCTCTGACACAGGAAGCTCCAGTTGGCCCATCTGTGCTTTAGGACGGGTAAACAAGGTGCATGCTGGGAGTCCACCGGTCCTGCTGCTTTGGTGTTTCCTCTGCGCTGTCAGAGAGCACGTAACCCATGAGAGGACAGCACGGCGGAAGACAGGAGGTCAAGACGTTACAGTGGCGACAGAGGAGAACATGTGAATAACAAAGGACGGCAAATCCAGAGAGAGACAGGACATGGACACAGGGACAAAACTGAGGATGAAGAGGACAGGATAGAAAAATGAGCAGAGGATACCAGAGGACAGGACGAGGAAAACATGAAGAAGAATTGATGCTAAGAATGCACAAAGAAGTACAAAAGAGGACAGGAGCAGAGGACAGATAAAAAAAGACAGAACACATGAAGACAAAACTGAGGACAGCACAAGGCAACATGGAAGGGACAAAACAGAGGACGATGGGACAGAATAAAAAGAAGAGGAAGTGACAGGAAAAAGAAAATAAAGGGAGGAGGACAGGACAGAAGAAGACGGAGGACGGAGAGGGACGAAACAAGAGGAGAATACAATGGAGTACAGAAACAGAATGAAAGGACATTAGGAGACGTCGCAGCAGCTCTCCCGTGGACGGTTGTGACGCGTACAATCCAGCACGGCCAATCGGGGTCCAGCTCCTCATCACGTAACCGAGGGCAACACAAAGCGTCCCGAGAACGGCACGACGACAGCAGCAACACCGGAGCCGCTTCCTCCCTCTGTGCTTCCTGTAAAAAAAAAAAAAAAAAGGGCTTTTGTTTTCTTGCTGTGTGTGCGTGTGCCAAACACACACACACACACACGGCGAGCGCTCACCTGGAGGTGGTGGGTGGGAGTGGGAGGATGGGCTCTGTGTTTAGCTGTGGGCCCCGCAGACAGGCCGATCAAAGGCCCCTCAGTCTTTGTCTGCTAACGTTGAAGAGACAATGGTAAAGAGGTCCCACTTTGATTCCAGCTCGCTCTTATTGATCAGAGAGGAGCTGGGATTGAAATATGAGACACAACACTGAACTGGATTCTCCTTCAGATATTGATTCCATCCACAGACGGCATTTCACGCCGATACGACTTTTTCATTTTTCCCTCTTTTCTTCTGAGAGAGTGTGTCTGGCTGCTCTCCTGTTACTCTGCACACCTTTCAGCTCAGCTCAGTGAATTGGACCTTTTGACATCAGGTACCCGTCCTATTTGATTACATCACATAAAAGAAAAAAAAAAAATCCCAGAATTTCTACATCCTAAAAAAACTCCTAAAATCCATGACAGTGACCTTTACTTTGTAAACTCCTCCTGTGCTGTTCAATGTTTTATCACTGCATACGCATAAAAAGTGATGGAACAGAAGAGGACAGACACACTTTTTGACACTTTGGAAGTGACATCAACCTCATGGAAGTTTTTAAACTTCATACAAGCTCACATAAAGGAGCTTTTTCGAAGGTCACGCGTGCCAAATCAGACTGACATAACGACATCTTCGTACGCGGGCCAACTGGGCGAGCGCTGCTCTAAATGGGCAGACTCGTACTGTGATTACATCATAGGTACTCAAAACGGCGATCATCACGTCGTTGGTTCTCTGCATGTGGACCGATTAATCATATTTTGAATAAAAAATGTTGTTTTTTTTGTTATGATGCTTTGTTATGATGGGTTTATAGCAGAGAGACAGATAGGAAAAACAAAACAGTGAGAGAGAGAGAGAGAGAGAGAGAGAGAGAGAGAGAGAAGGGTGATGATGAGCAGTAAAGGGCACGGGACGACAAAACATCTCCAAACACAATCTGTACACGTTGACTTGATGCACAGGTGAAGACGGATATCAAAACACACACACACACACACACACACACACACATGGGGCCTCCCCGCTCAATCCGTGAGCGTCTGGGCTCCGCTGGCCGCCCCTGGGATGCGAACGGCGTGGCCTACAATCCGTTTATCGTCCTGGCCTCGGCTGTTATGAGGTGAGATCCAGCTCAGCCTCTATGAGCTCAGGTTGTGTGCAAACTTGGGCTGTTTTGAATTGAACTCGGCCCGTCATAAAGATCCACTCTGATCCGTTGCCACGGTAATCACACAGGAACTGCAGGATTACAAAACGTTGCACGAGTGCATGACTTCACGTAGGAAGGTTAAAGGACAGACTCGTTTGGACAGAACCTCTTTGGTCGGAGGAAAAACTACCGGAGGATGTTGTTTTCCTTAGAAGAAACATTTAAAACAACACAGTGTTGAGAATCATAAAATCTCAAAGGATAAATATGTTTCTTATAAGGTCCTTTTTTCCTCCGTGAGGTGCCTTCATCTTTAAAAGTGACTCTTTAGGGCCTGTTTAAGTCGAGCTGACAGATGTGGTTATTTGGGGACAGCTCACTGGCAACTTTACGACCTGAGTGCTTATTTTACTGGAGCCAAACACATGTGGCTGTGACAGTGAGCAAAATCTTTTCAGAAGTCTGGCATACGGCAGAAATATAGGAAGGACATAAAACTGTCTGATGTTTATCGCCGAGAAAGAAAAGCTCGGGGAAGAACACGGGATGATAAAGAGCCTGACTCAGATGGAATTAATCCAGTCGGAAAAAAAAAAACAAAAAACGGAAAGTCCGGATGTGAGCGCGGCCGGCACGGGCCCAACGTTTGACTGGCACAAACGCCGCCATTGTTAAATTTACATGATGCGAAGCAATTATTGAAGACGCATAAGGAATCGATAGGTTTCAGGGAGTTTTAGTCGGAGCTCCGAACTCTGCTGCTGTTCGAAAAAATGTGTTGATATGATGCCAAAAAATTGCTTTTTTTGTGTTGTAATACTGTGTACATTAGAGGAAGTACTGGGTGAAAGTACACAGAATATTAAGGCACATTCACGTTAAGGTGTGTGTTTCTGTAACACATTTGTCAAAAAGTACTTCAAAAAAAATAAAATCTGATTAATCATAAAGTTCAGGATGGAAGGGGAAACATTTGATTTCAGGGCCTGTATAACTACGTACATTTATCAATTACTTTACTTACTTTACTCTTTTTTTTCCTTACCTGGTGCTGCTAGTGAATCTAACAGCCTGCAGAGTTCAAAAAATTGTGTTCGTACTTCGTAGTAGTTGCTGTGTTAGTGTGTGTTTTTTAGGACACTAAAGTCACCGTCTGTATTTTGTTATTATACAGATAAAAAAAATCTTAGTGTTTCTCGTAGATTTAGTGTTTAAGTTATGAGTCAAAATTGTAAAAAGTTAATACAGAATTTTTGATCGTGACTGATTTTTCTTCAGTATATTTTGGCTTTATATTTCAGAAATTGTTAACATTTTTAATTACTATTACTATTGGAATTCTCATTTACATTTGTTTCAGAAAACATAAAAATGTATATTATCAATATTTTGTAAAATATTGATGGTATATTTTGAGAATCGGGGTTATTGGCTCACACACATATAGGAGGAATTTGACTCATCTGTGTCACTTTTTTGAGTTTTTCTCACATTTATCCACACCGTATAATTATAAAAAGGAAGACAAAAAAGAGATATACATACATAAAAACATACATACACATCAAAGATATACAAGAGTTACATATTCAAAATATATACATTATTTACAGTAATATGTGGAGTTTACGGCGGTATTATTGCAAATACTGATGTAAGCAGGAAGAAAGATAAAAGTACATATACACACACATTCATAAGATTAGAAATGTATAGAAATAAGCTCTAACTACTGTACACACACACACACACACACACAGACAGACCAGATATGACATCCTCCTCTATTTACAGCCTGTCTGGTGAGCATAGAGGCCAGTTGATGAGTCTCACACAGGAAGCTGAAGAGCTCTCTGTGTGTGTGTGTGTGTGTGTGTGTGTGTGTGTGTGTGTGTTTGGGGGGTAGGAATTTGAAGTTGATTGATGGATTAGATATAATCACCAAAACAACACATTTGCTCTGTCTAATGTAAAGCAAACAAAAAACTCAAAATGAAAATAAAATGAATTTGTAATATTCAATAATTAGCCAACCTACAAAACAATATGATAATTAAAAATTGGGACATAGTGATAATTATCATTCTGATATCAGATTAACAATGCGCTGATGTTGCAATTCAGGAATTTCCAACGTACACCAGTCATGCAGACAAACACACCTTTATCACCACAGTTCCCACGTTCCGCTCCTAATGCAGCTTAGAGGGAAAAAGCCAAACCAAAATCATCTCAATGCCTTGAACCATGTGCCACCATTAGGGCCACACAAAGGGAGATCTGACAAATGACCATTTCAATGTCCCTCTTTGACTTTAATGAATTTATACGTTATCTGGCCCTAATGGAGGTTGTGGTGGAGGGGCTGGCACAAGGCCATAACAAATGAAAAGCTCTGATTAGTGTAGAATGAGCTGCGAAAAAACGCCATTCATCTTGGTTAGCATCCTCCTGCGCTCTTTTATGGCTCGCTGTTACAAGGACGGAGGAGCCGGGGGTGCTTGTCCCATTAGCGGGGCAACCAAAGGCCCGCTGAGTGGTCAGCGGGCCGGCGTTGACGGAGCGTCTGCCCGCCGCTCCCTCCGCGGTTCAAGACTGTGAATGCCTCAGTGCGGCTTGACTCCTGAATAACCTTCTGAGGTACCGAGAGCTTCACCCCTGCATGACCCCGCACTCTGAACAGGGGTGTGGGGGGACTCCGGGGGGTACCGAGACCAGGTCCCACACTTGCAATACGTAAACAGTGGAGAATCCCCCGGGGCCGTTTGAGAGGGGAGACACAGAGTAAAAGGACGCGTTTGGAATTTTACAGTTTTCACTGAGAAAAAAAATAAATCTAAAAAAATAAAATAAAAATGGCAATGCGTCAGTTTTTCAGATTTCTTTTTTTTTTTCTCTCTTTTTTTAATTTATAAAATCTCCTTGCTGATAAATGTTGCACATAAATACACCACGCTAATTAGGCTATAGCTGCTAATATAAACAAAATAAAACGTAGCCCGTAGAGGACCATCGATGCTGTTTTTTTCGTTATTTCCATAAAATCTAACGGTTATGTTGTGATCTCGGTGCTGCGCTGTGTTCTGCCACCATTAAACAACAAGCACACAAAAAGCCCAACATCTCGCCGGTCTGTTGGTGTTTTAGAGAGATGATCCTGATCAGCATGCAGATACGATCAGCAGCTCTCTTCAGGAACGCCTCTGCTGCGCGTCTTTTTTTCCCGTGATTCCGGACAAAGTCACATCTTTTTTTCTTTTCTTTTTTTTTTTTTTACTGTGAACATATTGCGACACCGTGTCACCGTGCCGGTGGATGTTTCGTCAGGATCGTGTTGGAGCTTGATATGGACCACTGTTGTCATTGGGAGAAGCCCTGTTTGTCCGCCCCCCCTCGCTGGGCCCCCGTGTCGATCTGCCTGTAGAGTTCAGTCGGGCTGGGAGAGGAATGCGCTGGGATGCGGAGCAGCACCGACTCTAGGAAATCGACACGACAACTCGCACAGTATGGACAGCAATGATCCATATCTCCACCTCAGTAAGTACACAACGAAGGTCCGTTCGGGCTGCAAACGGAGCGCCGAGCGCCGCGCCGAGCTGCTGCGTTTTCACTTAGGAGTGCGTTTGTTTCATGGCGTCTTCGCTCCAGTCGGCGAGCTGTGCGTCCGCGGACTTTAACCGCTGACTGCTGTCTGCTCACACGTTGCTTCATTCTCGTTCGGCAGCCGGACGAGTTGAAACGAAAGCTCCGACCAAAGCAAAAGTCAGGTGATCGCGGTTATGCCGGTCAGGCAAGGTCAGAGGTTGGCACTTTAATTGCGCTTATGTAATTTATGGCGCTTGTCGCGCGTCTCTTGCTAAACTGTTTGAGACAGAAACACAATTTATAGGTCTGGAGTGGTCCTCAGATGTAGAGATCTGCTGAGTGCCGAGCTGGGTTTGTCCACAAGGAACAAAGTTGTACATTGTGGTGAAACAGTCGAGCCGTTCCAGACGCGCTCGATCTTCAGCTCATTGACAACTTGATGCGATTTTACTCTGAAAGTTGAAGCTGTAGTCTGACTGTGTGACTTTGCCCTTGACCCCGCAGATGGCTCAGTTTTCTATTTATGCATATATATGTTTTGTTATTGCTTAAAATCCACACAGAAGGAAAACTCGTGGACCTGCAGCATATGTGCACTTTGAATACATTCCTCTCTGTCTACCCAACATTCTGCCTTTTTCTGTGCTAAACCTTTAAAAGTCAGTGTGTGTGGAGTGAAGTTGGTTGTAGCCTGAAGCTTTTTTTGAGCGTCACTGAGTCACACACTACATGCATCATTTATCATGTGATGTTTTGTTTTTTTCTTTCCCTCATTATCAAAACCAGTACTGCAGAAGTATGGCATAAGCTCCCAAAGCGCCGTCTTTTGTGGTTAAAATGCAATATAATGGTTTTATTTTACAAAGAGACATAACAGAGATTCCTTGAAGACAGAACTGTGCGGCCTGTTATGTTCTCGCTGATCTCTAGGCATCGTTTGAAGGTCTAAAAATGTTTCTATAATGAATATGACTATTGGGGCATCTGGGTGGGACATCTGGGCAGAGGGAAGCCTAGACTGTTCATAAAAACAGAACATTTCCCCCATGGGCTAAAGATGCTTTCTTGTTTGTGTTAAAAGAGACACAGTTACCACATCTGCTGTACAGTAGTGAATCCCCTTTAGTTAGGACCGTGTTATTGATCTTTTATTAATGCTGTTTCATAGGGGTTTTTTTTGGAGTATGAAAGCTCTCAGTTGTATATATATATATAGAAAATACCACAGTACAGGTCATTAACCAGTATCAGTTAAACCCTTGGTAAGGATTATAATGTGTTATCTCTTTGTGCGTTTGCAGCGTTTTAGTGAAATGTGACCCCATCAAAGCTACAAACACTGAACGATTATTACATGTTGACTGGCCCGTTTTTGCGTTGGCTCACAACTGACGATACCCACAACCCAAAACACCATCACCATATGAAAACCCGTCAGTGAGTAATGGTCATTTCTTGAATGTGTGATTATCATTCTATCATGAATTTGCGCCTTTTGGAATCTCTCACAAGTGTGTGGCCAAGGCAAAGCATAGCAGTGTGATGTCAAAAAGGGTCTGGTGATTATGTGTGGATTGTTTAATCCGTTCATTTCAGTAACACTCTCTCCATGACCAGCTAAGCTTTTCCCATGTTATGTTTCAGCCTGTTTGAAGCAGGCACGCTCGGGGTTTTCAGCAGAATCAGCATGCTTCCCTCAGCACTTCAGCACTTTCCCTTATTTTTCCAGAAGTGGAAGTGATTCTAGACACACAGACGATCGCCGGCTTGCTACATTTGAAAGCGAGAGAAAGAGAGAAGTTTTTTAGCTCACACGTGTGGGACGTGGTGGTAAAAAGAAGCAGAAGGGGATGAGTGATTGGAGCAAAATAAAGGAGAAGTGGTCGGGGAGGGGGTGGAGAGAGAGAGAGGGAGAAAGAGAGAGAGAGAGAGAGAGAAGGAGGTTACCTTAGTTGATAGTAGGACTGTGGTGAACTCTCATCACTTGCCAGGGGTCAGTGATTGACCTGGCAGTACAAACACACACACGCAGATGGAGAGAGTTGCACACACATTCACACTCAAACCCAAAATCTATAGCTACAAATAGTCGGCCTTCCTAAGGGAAGCCTGGCTTATTGTACAGCAAAATGTGATCATCATATCATGTGACTAAAAGAATGTGGGTGGTACTATTTGACTGTGCTGACTGTGAAGTCCTGACGGCATTAAAACAGCACTCTGCCTTTCTCTGCACACAGAGCATTCCCCACCCAGGCCTGCAGAGTGAAGAAAACCACACAGGTAGAGAGGGTGTGTCACACACTCTGTATTTACTCAGGGATTCTATAGCTGGAGAGTTGCCATGCTTCAGCACTGCCCCATGCATTAGCACACAATACACACAAAAGGTTTCTTCCAGAGGATGTTTGATGGACCGTGTGTATTTATGTCCAAGTGTGTTCTTCAAAGAGTGTCATTGTGTATGGGAGTGTGTGTACGGGAGTGTGTGTGTGTATGGGTGAGAGCTGCAACTAATGATTATTGTGATAATTGACTAATCTCTCGATAAGTGGAACCATTAATTGACTAATTTGGTGATTAATGCGACGATTAATCAGTATCTCTTCAGCGACTATTAAGCGTGTCTTAGTGGTTATATAAGGCATGTGCCAGCTAAGACTAAAGACAAGAACATGAAAGCATCTTTGGAAAATACTTTTTAATTACCTTTACAGGAGTACAAGTAAAAATACTTGAGAGTTTAATTATGATAGAAAATTAAGTGCAAAATAAATTAGGTCAAACCTCTCACATTTTTTCATTCACAAATAAACTCACAAAATAGTTTTATCCTCTTTTTGAATTGTAAATATTTTCCTTTCTCTATTATAAAAATAAAAAATAAAACTACAGAGGTGTATTACAGAAAATACATAAGAATTTAATCGTGAAAAATGTATTAGATTGAATTTAAGTTAAGTTAAGCAGTTTTGAAGATGTCTCATAGAATAATGAGGAAATCCCACAATCCCACAAGTAATTAGGAATTTATTTCAAATATAAATGATTGCTTCTAGTGTGTAGTTTTGACACATTTTGTCATACCACTGCTAAAGTTATATTGATGTCATCTATCTGTTTTGGCTTAAAACACAGCCCAGGTAGTCAGCTGACTGTAGGATTTGTTTGTTTTTCTTCCTTTCCAACAGTGTCATCCACTGTCGCTACAGAGCTCCTCTGCTTAAAACGCGCCGTACACTGCTTCAATCAAAATTATTCTCAAATCATTATTCTCAAATCCCATGAGTTGAGATTCGACAATGAAAATAATTGCCGATAATGTTGACTGTTTTTTCTGCAGTCCTAGTGTGAGTGCGTGTGCTAATTCAGAGAACAGGATGAGGGAAAAGAAGGGGCGTAAAGAGGCCATTCTTTGGGCTAATTGTCTGTAATTAGTCATTAGTGAAGAAGGTCAAAGCCTTGATTAAATTCCAACTTTAATCAAGCAGAGAATCTTTAAAGGCCCACAGGCTTCTAAAGTGTTTGGATGTGAGACGTACACAGCACTTAATTATGCAATAACAACTTACATGTTACACATAGATAGATATTCGGGTGCATGCTAAGCTTATTGTGATCTTTTAGTCATCCGAATGTGTGCTCTTGTATAAACTTTGATCCTTGCAATTTGTCTATTTCAAGGATTCCTCCTTACGTCAGCATTCAAGGCAACAGTTAAGTCTGGCAGAAAATACTGTATAATTTAGAACTGATCACCACACAGAAATATTCAGTATACCACCATTATGTATGTAAATAATTAATAACTGCATGTTATGAAGACATTTATCTGTTATTCAGCCTTAAAAATCAAATTAAAAGTAAACAACTTATTAAAAATTAAACGTAGAATTCAATGAGGTTCATTAAAGTACCCAAGGTCAATCGCAAATCATGTCGATTTCCAATGTGCGTCATTTGTGGGAGCACTCTGTACCTCCCAGGAGCACAAATGGCAGGAACAGCTAACCACTACCTAAGTGTATTAGATCTCAGTCAATCTGCTGTTTCCATTCAGAAAATCAGGAACATGCTGTAAACTGGTTATCTTGGGGACACAGGGTGCCATCATAGGGTGGTGGTCCTATTTCACCCCGATAAACAGGCTTTTACCCATTAATGCACCACACCAGCTCCCATTAGTGATGTTTTGCTCCTCAAAGTTTGGACCAAACCATTTTTCCTCTTTTTTCACCATTTTGTTTTTTGAATGACTTTCCTATCAAAAGCCTAGACGAAAACAAATGATGTCACAAATAAATGACGAACTATGGCTGTATTGTGAATTAACGAAATACTCTCAATCCCACTCTACAGGTACATATGTAGCTCACAGTTATATTTATGAATGCTATTTATGGCCCTCAGGGTTAATTTGATTATTAAGTAATTTGATTCTATGTGGGCCATGACATACTATTGTATCACAGCATGAATTTTAAGAGCGACTGTATTATTTTTGCTTCTCTCTGTGGGATTCGTTAAATCTAAAAGTGAAATGAAGCATCTCTCTTCCTCTCCTTTTCCTCTTCTTGTTTGGGCGCGCGGTGCTTCTTGCCAGTTTACTGTCACTGGAGAGCTCTGGTTACTGATGGCAATCCCTCAAGCACCGTATAGACATTTGAGCTCCTTGCAGGTGTACAGCACAAGAAACTCTGTTGAGTCATGTAAGTAAAATAGACACACACACATGGTGGAGGAGGCCTCTCCGGGTTTGAGTGCTATCTTTCTATTCAAATGTCTATTTAAAAACTGAGCGGTCAACATCAGATAGGTTGGCAAAAGGACAGTTTCACACATAAATCGTGCAGATGTCATGTTTGTCGGCTTTGGTTTTTCTCTGCTGGTGCAAATATGACCAGATGCATTCAGCCGTGGATGAGGTGTTTAGTTTGTTTACGTTGCCTGAGCGTTGATTACGTATTGTTCCTCACTGGCTTTTAGGTATATTTTTGGCTCGTGTTTGGATCTGAGTCGTCGCTTTGATTTGTGTTTTGTTGACCATCCTGAGGGGCTGAAAAAAAAAGATGCCCGACTTCCTGGAATGCTGTAAGGGTTAAACACTTCCAAACACACTAACAATACACAAACAGGCAGTTCATAATGGCACAATTATTTCAGCTCATCAGGGGGAGGGGCCAATGTTTTGAGGGAGATAGAGGACAGAATTAGTTTGCCTCTGGGCAGATCTGGTTGTCACCTTTATTCTCAACGCTCTCAGTCTCATCTTAGATTGAAAGCTGGATAGTAATGTAGAGGAACTTCAGCGTTGGACTGTCTTCGTCTTCCCATGCTCTGCAGCTTTGAACCCTTTTAAAACAGAGTAATCGGAAACTGCTGCTTGTACTCAACTCTTTGAGTGTGACCCAACCCTGACACCACTCCTAAGCCCCCATGCCAAACACCCTGCTTTGCCACTGCAACAGGTGCCTCTGTGCAGATACTTTTACCGACACCCAGATAGAGAGAGAGAGAGAGAGAAAGAGAGAGAGAGTGTGGTAGTGGTTGAAGAGGTGCAGCAGTTGGACACTGAACAGTTCCTGTGGAATTGATCTCTCGGGGGAGGATAATCTGGGTAATCCCATAACCAACACTAGGGACTCCGCCTCTGTCTCTCTCTCTCTCTCTCTCTCTCTGCGCTGTCACCCCCCACCCCCTCTCTTTGTTGATCCCTTCGTTCCCATTCTGTCTTGGCCAAGGTGAGAAAAGTGCTTGACAGCTGAGGTGCGGTGTATCTGTTTGTTTTCCATTTGTTATTGGGTGAAGTTGAGGGCCTCGGTCCTGATCCTGAGTGATTGGCATCCTGTTGCGTCCCCGCTTGCTCCTGATGACATGTGGCACCCAGCGGCATCACCTTCATCCAGAGGCAGTCCTGGGAGGGAGTTGGGTTATGGCCAATGTGAGTAGTTTTGTCTTAACAGTGTGAGCCTGCGCGGCGTGTGTGTGCTCTTGTCTGCTTTTGTAAATCATGTGACATCGTGACAGATATCGTGTTTGTTTGTACGCCTGTTGCTCTGTGACTCTCTGCGTTAGGTACACGCGTGCATTTCAGCATGTCACTCCCCACACACTCTTGTGATCTCTTATGATCGTTGATGCGCTGACAGTTAAGTTGTCTTTAAAATCACTGGAGCCATGTAACCACATTACATTGTGCAACAGTTGTGTTCTCAAAAATAGTCTGCAGTGAAACCATTCAAAGTCTCTATCTCTCTTATCGCTCTATCCCTTAGTGTCATGTCCTTCAGCATCTATTCATCTGTTAACACTTGTCCCATCTCATCGCCGCTCCTATCACTGCTTTCTCTCTCTGGTCGTATCGCCCTTCATCCTTCCATCAGCACGCTTTCTGATGAGGTTTTCTTTCCTTCCTGTGTTTGGAGAGGTGTGGGAGGCGTTGATGTGGCTACTTACAAGCGTGGCTCTCTGCATGATTCAACAAGTGTGTGTCAGTTTATGTGTAATTTTTCAACGGTAAACCATTTATACAAAGCCCGCGGCAGTTCCTGCACATTGAAAAGCGTAAAGGTATTCGTTGGTTATTCCAAGCCTGTGACGATGAAAGTTATATGATCTGCACAGCAGTAGATCGTGTTTTACTATCTAAACTTCCATGGTGATCCACCTGGGTTGAATTTTCATATGGGGAATGCATACGTTTTATTGATGTTCATTTGATTTATTATAAACTTGTCAGGCCTGACATTTCTGGAAAAAATCATGCAGGCAGTCCTGAGTCACATGACTTCCACTGTTGAAGTCAGTCCTTCAGAAAAAGACGACAAGGTATGGACTCTCCCTAGGCATGACACGTGCCCACCATTCGTTGCTACTTCTATAGATTGCTTAGATGATGTGCTACCAACGTTATCACATTGATGTTTTGTGGGAAGATCGGCAAGTGACATCACCTTTCCAAGGATTATCACTTTAAATCTAAATGATAAGAGGTAAGATGAGGCTGTATTGATCTGGTTCATGGATGCTCATGGCTAAATCTGTGGAAACTCACCCAATGATGCAAGCATGTCCACCTTTCCTTCTAATATTTGCCACCAGATAACAATTTTTTGACATTCACAGATCATTATTGCATTATCCAATGCCGTATCAGCCCTCGACTTGAAGTAACTGTAACTTGCAGGTTGACTGTGTAGTCTAGCGGTCCTTCTAGGATCACAGGTCCAGAGGTCAGGTTGCTCCTGTCAGACTCACTGGGTCATCGTGTCACGGTTCTCTGTGTGAGTGTTTTGTGTGTTAGGGAGTGAGTGTGTTTTCATTTTAGCAGTGCAGAGAGAATATGTCAGCAGCCATCCCTTTGTCTCCCTGTAGGTTTGCAGACAGTGACAGACTACTTCTAGGAACTAATGGGGGCTTACCTCATCTGCCAGAGCCACAAGGGGGGTGGGTTGGTTTGCATTGGGCCTGTCTGTCCACCTCCTGCTGTTTGTTTATTTTCTAGAACTGCTTGGTCAGGCTGTTCCATCTGTGATAGCATATTGCTCAGTGTGGTCTGGCTGGAGGTCTTGTTGATTAAGACCAAAACTTTTTATCACCTGGTCTGGCTGGAGGTCTTGTTGATTAAGACCAAAACTTTTTATCACCTGCAAAACAGTCGTTATCTCATCCAAGAGGGGTTGAATCCAGGGCACCTCGATTTGGTTGAAGATACCATTTTGCGTCCCATCCGAGGGGCTTCCTCGTCCAGGTGCCTTCAAGTGAACCCCCATTGGATAACGGTGACATGGATGACTGAGAATTTTCTCAGAAATCTTTCTTTCACTCCCGTCAGTGCTGGCTTGCTCATCTTTTCTGTAAAAACAGGATCCCCCTCACGTTGCATGTGTGTGGACATTCCGCTTTGACCTACATTTGGGAAGTACATTTGGTGTCATGTGATGTGAAGTAGCATGACTGAGTTTGTCTGTCCAGCACGAAAGTATAGGAAACCATGTCTTACGACAGAGAGAGGTAGAGAAGAATAGGGAGAAAGGGAGTTTGTCCTCTTCGGGGGAAGGTTGGTGAGAGTTCACTACAGAGTTCACCATGGGGCAGTTAAGGGTCAATGACATTCATAAGGTCACATCCCTGTGTTGGCACAGCCACAAAGCTTCATGATGTTTCCAATAAGAGAGGAATGTGGGATTGAGGCTCTCCAGGTAGAGCGCATACCACACACTGTTGCAGCACAGGTTCGAATCCAATTTGTGCACTTTGCTGAACGTTGCCCCCCCCACCCCCCGCCCCATTGTTCCTGTCTCTCTCTCTCCTGTACCTACCATTAATAAATCAGAGGTGCCTAGAAATATCAATACATAAGAGAGGAATGCTACATCATTTTGTAATTGTTGTTTGACTGAAATGATGGATTTTTATTTGTCTCACTTCAAAAGACACTCTGAAACTATTGCATCAGTATCATTTAATTTGATATAATAACAGTAACTGTGATCGAGAGAAACAAGAGATTTTCTCAATTGATGATTTGATGTTGTCAGCCAGAGGGAGAGATTAGCGTGAGGTGGATGAGATGATTGTCGAGGGGGGAAGCATTTTGGAGGGAGACGTCCCCATCTGTCCATCTGTCCATTCATCTATCCATTCCTCTACCCATCCATCCGTCCTTTCATACATCGCTCCCTTCTTTCCTTCCTAGCTCTGTCCCTCTCTCCCTGCTCTCCTCGTCCCCGGCCTCCCACCTTCTTGACAGCTGGCCTGCTGAGCCGCAGATACTTACCCGGGGATAAGAGGATTTACTGACACAATTGATCAGACATCAACCTCATTTACCAAAAAAAATGAATGTTTAAAGGGCAGCAGATTTGTCGACGTATGTACGATATGTTTTGTAGGGTGTGTTTTTTAACGGGAATGGTGTGTGTGTGTGTGTGTGTGTTTGTGTGTGTTTCTGAATGCAAACACTGTGTGTGTGTGTGTGTGTGTGTGTGTGTGTGTGTGTGTGCGTGTGTGTTGGGGCGCGGGGGGCAGCTCTACTGAGCTAGACTGGCAGTGAAGAGATTTCTTAATTACATGTCTGCTGTATCTAATGAGCTCCACAGGCTGTCTGTCTGATTACTTTAGGATGTGTTCTGCTCTTTATCATTTGGTCACAGCTCTGGCAGCCACACACACACACACACATACACATACATATGCACACGAGAGCATATGCACACACACCCAAACCAAATCCATACACACAAACCCGATTCACATGCAAAGGATTTTTCCTCCTTTTACATTGATGCTAACCCAGTAGATATTCAGGGTTTCGTTGAGGATCAGATCTGGAGCTCCTACCCCGGGCACTCCCCTGCTACACGCTCCCACCTCTTGCTCTGCTGTCCGGATAAAAGATATTATTAGTTAGTGGGACATGATGGGCTTATTGAATTACCACACAGCTGAGTGCTCCATCCAGCCAATAGCCAGTAATTAACACAGAGAGATTTACGGGGTTTGTGGTTTGTGATTTTTTTTTTCTTTACAGCTGTTGAAGATTAGATCAATGGGATACTTTTGTCCGTCAGAACCTGTCTGCTTTATATTCCACAGTCCCATAACGCAGTGGTTAGCTCGCTTGAATAGTTATCAAATTATTTCTGCGTCGCTGTAATAATGCTGATGATGTGCTCATAGTCCGATGCATGCAGGAAAACATGGCCGTCTGAAATGAACTGCACTGTGATTTCCCCTTACTTATGCAGATGAATACACATGATGCAGCTTTATGTATTTAGTTTGGCACGCTACAACCGCGCAACCGTGTATGCTTCTCCTTTTTTTATTCAAAATACATCAGTGAATATGAAGAGTGATGTGTGTTTATAGTTCGTGTTCCCATCCGTGCTCCATGTGGGTTTTTGTACTTTGTCTGTGGAAACGTGCAGATGTCAGTATGTCATCCCTCTCTCTCTAACTCCTTCTCTCTCTCTCTCTCTCTCTCTCTCTCTCTGTCTCTTTATGATCCATATTGACCATATCTCTCTTATTACATCTCTTCTGTCTCTTTGTCATTTCTTGTCCTCTCCTACAGCTCCTGTTGCACAACTAACTGGTTTCTTTTTTCTTCCTTTACTCTTAAGGTTGTCTGTGATAGGTTATCCAAATAAACCTGACTTGACTTGACTTGAAGCCATGATAATTCAAGTGATTCATATTAAGCTTGATGGCCTGTTGTTAAATGACATTCAGTGACAATGACATGTCAAGAGCCTGGTGACGTCTGTGGTTTTCGTCCCCGTGACAGGCTTTTCTGGGAATGATGAGTGTAACTGGGGACTGCAGATAGGATCTCTTTTGAACTTGGTTCAGGAGTTTGGCAACAGGCGACCTTTGATTTGCGACGCCAGTGGTCAAAGGTGTCCCTCACTGGCCTGTTGTTTGTTTTCTCTCAAATAGATGATTGCAATAGCTGTCTAGGTTTACCTTTAAAAAAACGCTGGAAACATAAGAACGGGACCAGACCAAATCAGGAAGGGGTCTGCATTTCATTTCAAGTTTATTCAGCCAGTTGAGGTCCATTTCAGTGCTTGATAAAGCACCTTCTGTTCGCTCTTCTACCTCTGCTATAAACCGTCTGTCTTAGTACTGCACATTCCAGAAGCTTCTTTGTATGGAGCTGATTTACATAGAATAGAAGTGGAACAGCCGGTGGAGGAGGGTCATTCAAGGATAGCTCCAACAAGCCATGCTTCCTCCTTTGAACATGTTGGCTTGCTTACCTCGCATGCACAAACAACACACAGCATACACACACTGGCAAGGCATTCTCACCTCGCTGATCATTCTCTCTTAGGCATCCCACCAGCTGACCGTCCATGTGTTCCCCCGGTCATGAAGACTCAGCTCTGGACACTCTAAACCGAATCACAACACCAAAGATAACTCTTTGGTGTTGCAGGACATTTACATACACTCATCATCACAAAGGCAAAGGCTCGGCCGTTACTGCTCTACTGCACGAGCAACATAAAATAAAAGGACGTTTGAAAATAGTGCACCGTTGATTGTGCGTTTAAGATTATAATTTCTGTTCAGATTGGGGACACCATTGTGTTGTTTTTGTCCTGATATCTTGAAACCAGACACGTTTAAGCTTTGGAGTGTTTCTCACACTCACTTACACTTACAGTAATTTGTCAGAGGCAAATGTTCTTCATGTTATCAACAATATAAACATTGCTGTTTGAGACAAAGCATCAGATTACAGATTAAGACCTTCACACCGTCTGTTATCCGTTTGCCTCCAGACACTGTCAACTGTTATGTTGTGGTCTTTCATATGTTTCTTGGCCAATCGGGACTCTAATTGGTGTGTATGTCTATAGGAGATTAAGGACCATATGTACACCAGTCCTGCTAATGTATCTCATACTCAGCACTTCTAGAATAGAAAATATCTTTACAAGCTCCAAAGGGAATTTGCCGTGTATGTTGAGACTGAGGTCAGTGGTCATATTCAGACGCGGTACATGTTGTACATATCTCACCAGTTGCACAAGATTAGTAAACTCCAGGTGAACGTAAACTCCAAAAAAGGTAGAATATAGAGCAACACATTCACTCGCAACACAAATTTATGTGACTGTGTGCCACATCTGCATCAAAGACCGTTACCACTGTTCACTGTGAATATAGAGCACTACAGTAAAACACATATCCAGCTATGCAGGAGAGAAAGGGAGGCCCCGATACATATTTGTCTGCAGTAAAAATGGGGGTGGAGGCCATAGTCTCCATGCTAAACAGGAAGTTGCACAACATTTCTTCCTTGGCATACAGGGAGGGAGTGAATGGCCAGCTGCTTTTCAGTTTGTCTGTGTAAAAAGCAATACATGCAGACAATGTCACATTCCTCTGCATTTCCCAGTTCTGACAAACCCTAAGGTAGTGAGGTAAATGTTTCATCTTTATTCAGAATATCATATTTGTGAGGCGCTAATGAGAATTTGATCACTATCAGATGTGAAGGATTGGTGCAACATTTTCAAGTTTTATACTGCTGTGATCCTCCAAAAGCATATTTTTGGACAGACTCTATAACTAAAGAAATATATCTGCAGTGTGTGTTATGTGGGAGTTGTTCCTGTGACAGCTGCTGTTTGTGGGCCTGAGGAATCCTTCGATGTTTTTATGGAAATTCTACCATAGAATGTCATTGGTATGAAACTTGGCGTACATAATGCTAATTATAGTTTATTGGTTACATTTCATGACACAGCTACAGATTGAGAGAAAAAAAAATAGATGAAAAAGTGTGTGCTGCCATCACACTTATCAATACGCACCAGATGATAGAAGCCGTCGCCAAGCAGTAGCGAGAGAAACAGATGTTGGCAACATCTCAAATCGTTCTGCTCCTCAACGGGAGAGACTTGGCAGAAAAGCAGGAAAACTAGATATAATTGAAACAAATTTTCCTGAAACTTCTCAGTCCGTCACTATTTCATCAGTGTATATTTTCAAGTGTTATTTGTTTGGGGGAGACAAGTGTAATTTGTACAGTACACAAATCTTCATCTTAGATAAATACCGTGCCTGCTGCTTCAGCTAAGGTCCAAATCAGGGAGGTCTCATCTGATAAGAGAAATAAAATAAATTAGAGCTATAATATTGATAGTTTTATGGCAGAAATTAAAACGAGACTGCTCGGAACCAAATGCACGCTCTCCCAAAATCTGAAGGTCAAAGCTGAAATACTTCTCATTTCACTTTTAGTTCTCGCAGTGAGTCTTTCAGGGAACTCACATTGTAATCTGTCTCATATAAAATCGAAACGCAAGAGATATTGCTTAATGTCAGACCCTTAAATTGATCAATAAAAATCCAATTCCTGGTCGCATCTGTGTACTGTCGCTTCCATCCTCTGTAACATTTCTACATGAGACACTGTCCACTGTCTTCTCCTTGGCGGTGGGTGGCAAACATCTGTCAGGATTAGGGCAAATGGATTGCATAAAATAGATATTATACAGAAACTCCACTGACAGATGAAGGTGTATAAATATGAGCTTATTGAGAAATTAGTCACAGCACAGCACAGCATAGAGGTCCCAGCAAGGGTTTTCACTGATTTTTAAACTTCCTAATCTCTGAGTTACCCACTAATGAGTCCATCTTCATACTTTTTTATTTTAAATTCTGTTGAAATTCCAAATTGCTCCAAATAGGTCAGAATGCAGTCTGAGGAAATCTGAATAAAATGATAGCCAAAACAGAGGTCGTAGCTGTGCACCCCCTGATACCTGTGACTGTGCACATAGGTGGGCTTTGATAATAATAATAATAATAATAAATAACAATAAGTAGAAATGCCTTCATGTTACCCACAAAGGAACAGCACCATAATAGCATCGACTTGTATAGACACAAACATATGGACTTTATTGTATTATTCTAATACGTTTGACACTCTTTCTTGCATATTTGGTCCAAAATGATTTTTGCAGTAATATTTGTGAAACACATACATTAGACGGGGAGGCAGCAGGCTGAGGGATGCACCAGAAAAAGCAGTGTAGCTGACAGCTGACAGCTGACAGCTTGTGTGTGTGTTCAAGGAAAATATGTGCTTTTGTGTAAGTGTTGATCTTGGATGTTCCGGCTGTGCGTGCTTACTGAATGCTTATGTACCTACTGTACGTATTGGTCTTTGCTGTAACGTGCAGATTGGAGATGAAGCTCCTCAGAGCTACAGCACATGCATGAAATTACACACCATGCCCCGTTACCCTGGTGATTGACAACTTTCTTAAGTAGGTCATCTATGTAAATGTCATCTTGTCACTTTACATCAAAGGATGCATCACTAAGTTAGCACCCTGTGACAAAATTGCTTCATTCTGCAGGGCAGTGTCAGCGGATGTTTCATTCCGTTTCATTCATGGTTACCAGGTTTATTAATTCTGCTGAGATTTTAAGAATGTGGCTTTATTTTCTTGTGCGTTTGAAGACTTTTCAGAAGAAACTCTACGTCCAGTCTCTCTAACACACGCTTCCTTCTCCTCCAGACTCTACGGGGCCTATGAGCACAGCCCACAACCACCCCCCTCCTATGGGTGGCATGGTGGGCCACCCCTCAGTCATCAGCACCTCTAGGCCTTTGCCATCTCCAATGTCCAGCTTGGGTTCACCTATGAATGGCCTGGCCTCGCCTTATCCCGTCATCACCTCGTCACTGGGCTCACCCTCGGTAACACTGCCCTCCACACCCAGCATGAACTTTGGAACCCTCAGTAGTCCACAGGTGAGAATATGTGTGGTTGTTTTCGTAGCTTGGAATCGGACAATATATCAGTTAAAAATCAACATCGCAATGATGGAACGGCGGGGTGCTGCATATCTTTCATCAGTGCTACCCTCTTCCCCTACGACTCAGAAAGATGTCCTACCACACCAGATATCGTTACGTCCGTGTTTAAATTAGAGCTGGGAACTCAGTACAGGCCTTCTCCTCTTGGCTGCCCTCTCCAGCGCTTTCATCTTCTCTCACAGAGGTTCATATTCTTCAAAATTACTACTCTCAGAAAGGTTCATCTGCCTTAGACGATCATGTTCTTAAGTCAATCATGTGCCTTTCATGCATGGAATGTCAGTGACCAGACATGAGGTTGAAGGCTAGCCATATCCAATGTGTTTAGCTGGCATACTTAGCTTTCCTCTCTCTCCCCTACCCTTCCACTGACCTTTACACTTCTCGCCCTAAAGGTCATCCTAGAGTGCTGCGTTACTGCTGTTGAGGCAGGCAAGGGGACTTGAGATGCAGGCCAACTATTAGTCCTTTAATGGGATTATTAGAAGAGAAAGAGAGAAAAAGAGCGAGGGAGAGAGCAATGACCCCCATTTTTCCTGATTTTTCTCGCTTTCTCTTTCTCTTTGACTTGCCCTCTTCCTGACTTCCCCCTCTCTCTCCACCGCATTCTTACTTTGTCTGACTGCATATCCTTTTATCATCCCATCGTGGTTATTATACCAGAGTCACTCATGCTAATAACACAGCTCCTCTCTTGGTGAGACCACAAGACTGTGCTTTTTGCTGTCTGTCTCTGCCACAAGAGACAGAACAGAGCTGCTGTTTTCACTCGTCTATGGAATGAACTGCAAAGCCCACATAGCCCAGATGAATGCATGTACACACACACACACATGCAAACACTCAATGCTTCAAAAGTTGGATGAGGGCCAGTGCTGCGGGGCACAGTGGACATTGATATACATTGCTTCATTGATAATATGGATCTGTGCCTTTGGGGACAGTTGAGGCCAATATAATTGCATGCTGTGACCATCGTTACACCACGAGTCAAAAGGCAATGGCTAAGTTTCCACAAGGTCAGTATGTCGTATAGATTATCTCATAATATCTTCATGGGTGAAGTGCAGTTCATGTTAATTGAGCTTGACACATAATCATAAGGAAATTCAATGTTTTCCTCTATTTTGGGTGATATTAGTGTTTCCATCTCAGGTGATGGTTTCAGAATTTTGACCATATATTTTATTTTGACCTATATAACGTGCCTGTGTGCGTTTGTTGACGCTCGCTCTGAAGGTGTGACTGCTGTATGGCACTGTTGGCCCTAAGGTTGTTGTTGGTTAAGCTGTGCAATTCTCAGTTGGCGACTCAAATCCTACTGATAGAATCTTTGTTAGGATGAGCATTAGTGTAATATCTTTTCTACAGCTATTGTAGCACCGCAGAATAAAGAGATTAAATATGGGTGGTGGAGTGATTTGTGGGGGAGGTGCTAATGTTGAAGTGAAAGCCAAAGGCATTTTTTATTCCCTGTCCGTACCTGATTTAAATCATGGCTTGTGCTTTTAAAACCCTACTGAAGTAACCATCATGCATTTGTAAGATCGGAGCACCTTTTCCTTAAACCTTTACAGCCGACATTTACGAGGTTTTCAGTGGATACTTACTGAAGGATTATAGGCCCATGTGGACTCTGATGCAGTATGTTGTCCTCCATACCATGTGTTGTATAAATGTATGCATGATGCATAAATAATCCACATAGGATGCTTATAGCATTCACTCCCACAGCAAGTTGTCTGATGGGACCAGCATGTGTTCCATGCCTGACAAGCTCTCATGATGGTGAAAAATTAATTCTATATGATAACTACGTGGAAATGCTGAAGAAAATGCTTTTGCTGCTCGTCGCTGATCAGAAAGTCAACAAGGCGCTGAATGCATATTTATGTGTGACTTTACAGCGAGAATGCGGGTGCTGATGGAGGTTTAGAGGATTACACAGGTTAGGGACAAGTGAAAGAACGAGAGAAAGAAAACAGAATCTTTTTCTTAGGCTCTCTCCTCTGCTGTAAGGTCAAAGCCATAGAGGCCTGAGTCGAGGTTGCCATTAGAGGATAGTAAGAGGAGAGTGCAAAGCATGAATAAATGACAGGAAGAGCCTGATGTGACAGCGGAAAGGATTTCCCATGTGACATAGTGCATTGAATATATAGGACAGAATAACATGTATGACTGTATGTAGGTCATTGTTGTTTATCCAGTCGAAGTACACATAAACAAACAACTTATCAAACAAAAACAAACACAAATATACGTTGGAGTGCCATCCGTATATCCCACGTGGCTTTCATGAACAGGAGGTGGTCAAAGGGCAACAAGATGATAAGAGGGAAAGATATCAAATAGGTGAAGGAGGCGCTCTTTGTCTACATCTTGGAGGCCCCCTCACTTCTAAAGAGCAGCGAGGAATCACATTTCTTTCAACGGACTTGAATAGGGTTTAGGGATCATGTGACTTTATTGTTCAAGTAATTGGACTTCCATTAATAAAGGTGGGAATTATTTGATTATTTGGAAAAAATACTGTATGAGTTGCTTATTTGTGGCATCAGTATCACTAAAATGAGACCTAAGGTGTAACAAACAAGTATAAATTGCAAACTGCAGCAAACCGTCTGAGGATAGGAGACGCCGCACAGTGGTGCCCCCTACTGTGCATTTTTGAAAGCTGCACAGTTTGTCCATGTGACTTCCTTGAGCTTCTCTGGAACTCCTTCCCCTGTCAACAAACATTAAAAACCAGTATGGCAAGCCTCACATTGAAAACTCAGCCCCTCCCTCTAACCAAGCATGTGACTTCACCCTGAGACACTTTCACAATAAAATTTGTGGGTGGCTAGGGAAAAGAACACGAGTGAGCGGAAGACAGAAGAAGAATACAGAGGAAGGGAGAGTTTGTCATGCGACTGTCTCTCTTGTCACTGTCACTTCCCCTCCTTCCTCTCCTCTTCTGTTCCGTTCAGTTCTGGGCCCCTCAGCTTCATCGCTATATTTCCGTTCTCTCTTCCTTCCTGTCATCCTCAGATGAACTCAATGAACAGTGTTAGCAGCTCAGAGGACATCAAGCCTCCACCAGGCTTACAGAACCTCGGAAATATGAACTACCAGTGTACAAGCCCCGGGGGAATGTCAAAGCACATCTGCGCCATCTGTGGGGACCGATCCTCAGGTAATATTCGAGAATGTGGGGGGAGCGGATGGGGGGGGAAAGGGTTTTGATCATCTCCACTTCCTCTCCAACATCCACATTCAGAAAAACAGAATAGTTTACAACATTCCATGTTTACCTTTTGACAGCTTTGCCTGTTGCTACAGTCAAAATGTTTTTGTTGTTGTTGTGAAATAAGGATTTTTCATGGTGGAACAGTGGGCAACAGAAGCATGATCGATAAAGGTTTTCGCCATACACTCTGAATCCTGTTGTGGGAAATATGTGTATGTTGCCGGTGGGCAGAGCTGACATTGTAGGTGTTGTCTCTACAGGAAAGCACTACGGCGTGTACAGCTGTGAGGGCTGCAAAGGCTTCTTCAAAAGGACTGTCCGAAAAGATCTTACCTACACATGTCGAGACAGCAAGGAGTGCCTGATAGACAAGCGTCAGCGCAACCGCTGTCAGTACTGTCGCTACCAGAAGTGCCTGGCTATGGGCATGAAGAGAGAAGGTATGTGTGTGTGTGGCATCAGTTTCATCAATAGTTTATCTTAATCAAAGATCTCTGGGGTTACAAATGTACCAAACACGTCAGGTTGAGAATGTATAAAGCATAATGTGGAGAGGCATCTTTAGGATATCTGGTCTGTCTGGTTTGCATATTGATGTGTAATAGTCTCATGGTTGCCAGTGTGTGACAGCCTCAGTGAAAAGATGTGGTACAGTATGCTTTGCACTGAGGCTCAGTTACACCTTTGTTTTGAGTCACAGGTATGTAGAATAACTACAGTGGTTAATTCATTTATGAAAGTAAGAACAGTTTCATCATTTTCTCTCCTTTTTCTTATCATGTTCCACGTAATGCTGTTTCTTTGTTACTGCATCTGTAGGCTGGACCTTTTTTTTCTTCTTTTTTTTTTGACTTTCTGCGTTTGCTCGTGTGCAGCGGTGCAGGAAGAGAGGCAGCGTGGGAAGGAGAGGGGGGAGAATGAGGTGGAATCCACCAGCAGTTTCAACGAGGACATGCCTGTGGACAAGATCCTTGATGCTGAACTGGCCGTAGAACCCAAAACAGAGACGTACACCGACGGCAGCCCCAGCAACTCAGTAAGAATCACAGCCATCGAGTTCACTAAGTTTGCTCGAGTTGCTTTTTTTTTACACCGCTGTTCTATCATTGTTAATGCATCTATGTAATCAGTGACTGATTTTATTGGTACAGACAGTGGACAAATTTGGCAAACAAGCCAATCCGATGCAATTTTGCCTCTAGTAGAGGAAATGAATTATTTATTTTCTAGACTTGAAACGATTCAGTGTTCTCATTTAGTGGGAGTACAGTTATTCATCATATGTGGACAGACGTGCCGTAATGGATGTGACACCTTTGGAGACTTTGTGTCGATCACCATCTGCTAACTCCAGAAAACCAGAAACCTGCCTTATGTCATAACCGAACATAAACAACACGTTGCCACTAAATGAGCAAATTGAAATAGATACAGTACAGTTCTGTACAGTTCTGTACTTGAGTTGTTTTCAGATGAGCTGACAGAAGCAGCTGACTGTAGACCTCAACATTTAAATTAAGCTTCAACTCTAAACGCTGTTCTGATTACAGACACTACAGTATAGTATAAGCACAGCATTCACACACGTACACACAGACAGAGAGTGTGTGTCTGTCTCTCTTCCTTTTTGTATCTCTCTTTCCGTACCTCAGGGTATAATTCTCTTGACCTGAGGTTACACGCACTGTACTCACAGATAAGCATGTGTGTATGTGTGAGGCTCCTGCTAGTGTTTCAAGTACAGCGTAAAGTGTGCCAGTGTACCAACATAAATTTACCGGTACCATTTAATAATGGAGTGAAATACTGATGAGCTCCCCTGTTCATGCTGTTCGTTACATTAACTCTGACAAATGGAGTTATAGTTGGTTGATTCCTTCATTTAGTAATGTCTCCTTCTACCAGACACGGTGCGTTGGATTATGGCAAAATTATTCATTAGCCTCCGAGTTCGATTATTAAATATTCAACATGCCATAATGAGTTCCTTATTGCCAAAGTGTCCATTTGTACTAACAGGATGGCTGTAAACTGCCTGCTGCCTGCGTACGCACTGCAAACCAGCGCTTCGTTATCACAAGGCCCACTGAGATAATAACATTGGTTCAAATGAACACACACTTCTGTTAGAATCTCCCAAAGACTGATGTGAATAGTTCACTTCAAACGCCTTTGTATTCAGCAAAGTTATTAATTTATCACCAGACGAACCATGAGATTTACATTTTCGTATTCCATTTGCTAATGGGTCCTCGATCAAATCTGCTGTGTTTTCACAGTTCATGTGCCTCATCATTTCACACTTTAACATGGCTGTAATTGTGTTTGTTTAATTCCTTTTCCTGTCTCCTCAGACCAATGACCCCGTCACGAATATCTGCCAAGCCGCAGACAAGCAGCTCTTCACTTTGGTGGAGTGGGCCAAGAGGATTCCCCACTTCTCGGAACTCCCCCTTGATGACCAGGTCATCCTACTACGAGCAGGTACACACGCACACACACACGCACATACGCACACACACACATTAGAAAAATAAAATAAACAAACAAATAACAATCCCTAACATTGGACACACACTCGTTCAACATTTACCTTACAAGGAGAAAAACATAACAATGAATAAATTAAACTATAAACTACATAAAAAATACAATGTAATGGTCTGGGAGAAGAATGTGAAAGTTAAGTACAAATAATAAAAAGGAAATAGTTTCTCTTCACCGTAGGAGATGTGCATCACTCTCACATCTGTCATATTCCGGTCATTATCAAAGCAGGAACATCCTTCTCTGACACATGAACTTGCACAGACATTCCACATAGGTGTTGTTTCCATTGGTCCGCAAGGATTAGACTGGAAAACAAATATTAACGCACAGGCCTCACACAAATACACACACCCACACAAAATTCCCTCCGGAAATAAACAGACCTTTCAGCAGCTGTCGTCATGGTGACAGGACATAATATGTCAGTCAGGGTGGTGATTCATCCTCATTCAGGATGCATTTTATGTTTGGTCAAGACCTTTTCACCAAGTTTAATGGAGCAGGGTAACCAGATTTGTCTAGGATGCCACATCCCAGCATCATGGTTCACAGCTGCATCTGCACTGACCTCTGCTGGTCAGATGTTTGACACACAGGCCTGGTAGAGGACGTGGTGAACTAATGAGCTGCTGTATGTTGGAATTAAACGCACATCATCTATCAAGGATTGTCAGAAGGTGACAGTACGAAGAGAACTTACTGTTTTCTCTTTTTCTCCTAGGCTGGAATGAGCTGCTCATCGCCTCTTTTTCACATCGTTCTGTCACGGTAAAAGATGGAATCCTGTTGGCCACAGGCCTCCACGTCCACAGAAGCAGCGCCCACAGTGCTGGTGTGGGATCCATCTTTGATAGGTTGGTAGTTTTTCAGATGAATAAATCAATTCTGAATGAATTTGTACAATGAATTAATATTTATTCAATTACCTCGAACTACTCTAACATGAAATATACAGTGAAAACAGGAAAAATAAAGAAAATAAGAAAAAGATGATATTCGCAAATATGTGTTTTTTCTATGGGATATTAAAATTATTAAGCTGCTATTTTTTATATTGGCCATGTATGAGCCTCTCCTCCTGCAGACAGAATGAGGAAGTGCTGTAAAATACATTTTCACTATCAACAGAGTGAAAATAAATCACTCAAATAAATCACTCAACTTCTCCATCTTTACAAAGTGAATCACTTCTTAGTTCTCAGTTTCATTCTTTGCCGCTGATTTGCAGAGCTTTCAAGCGTGCGAGGGCGTTCACACACACTCACTCGCCACGCTTGTCTGTGAGTACAAAGTGTGTGCTTCAAAAGATACTTGAAGTTAACTAGAATACTAACTCTAAGAAAAGGACTATTTATGTTGTTACTGTTTTTTTCTGCCTTATTTTATTTTTATTTTTATTCCCCACAATAACACATTTGTGGCTTATCATTAAAACAATTAAAGCATATTACATATCAATACAATACACTTACATATCCGCACTAGATCTCAAATGACCTTTCACCTTTGGTGACCTTTGGTAGTATGTTGTGAATTCTTGATTCTTCCCCCCTCTGTGTCACTGTTCTCTAAAACTGGTCTCTGATCGTCCCCTGCAGAGTCCTGACAGAGTTGGTATCTAAAATGAAAGACATGCAGATGGATAAGACAGAGCTGGGCTGCCTGCGAGCCATCGTCCTCTTTAACCCCGGTTGGTTTTACCTCAAAATGTTCAAAGGAAACATAAGCAACACTTTTGTATTTATCTGATTTATCTGCTAGATGAGGTGGAAGTAACTTAAAAAATGTTTCAGTAATGTTTTTCATGAGAAATTTTGTGGGTGTGTGTCTGTTTCAGATGCAAAAGGCCTTACAAACCCACCAGAAGTCGAGGGTCTTCGGGAAAAAGTCTACGCCTCACTGGAGTCCTACACGAAACACAAATACCCAGACCAGCCCGGCAGGTAGGCTGTGATTTAGTTAATATCAACATTTATCTAAGAAAATGGAGAGGGTAGAATCACAGAGAAAAGGTGGTGGACTCCTGCACTTTAGTTAAGCCTCCCCACCACCTCCCAACTGAGGACATGAGACATGATGGACAGTTGATGTGGTGATTCTCCATGCGGTAAATTATGGTCTGGGTGCTCAAAGGTTTTTCCACAAATCAGACAGTAGGAGGCGCTGCAGAGACATAATGATTATAGGCTGATAAACCACTATGAATGAAGCTGAATAAGACGGAAGATCTACATCATCTGAAGACACTGATATACTGTATATGATGTCATGGTAGAAGGATGTTATCATGATCTCAGGAACTATCATGTCCAGTAACATAACATAACAAAAGAACTTTCATGCTTTTCTCTCTCCCTCCGTCCTGGTAGGTTTGCCAAACTGCTGCTCCGCCTGCCCGCCCTGCGCTCCATTGGCCTGAAGTGTCTCGAACATCTGTTCTTCTTCAAGCTGATCGGTGACACACCCATCGACACCTTCCTCATGGAGATGCTGGAAGCGCCTCATCAGATCACATGACATTAGTCCCCCCTTCTCTCTGTAAATACTCCCACCACGTCAGTGATATGAAGATGGAATAAAAAGACTTGATTCAAAATGTAAAACTGAAATATTTTCTACCAAGCAAAAATAATTATTAAAAGTGAAAAATGTGTATTTTGTGTGAAAGGATGGAGTACACTGTTGAAATAAATTCTAATAGAATTGTTAACAGATTTCTTTTGTAAATAGCTAATTTCAGGTGTCTGTTTTAAAAGCAACCGAATGCAATATGGAATTAATCATATTTTATTCAACATGGAATTGTATAATAACAGAAACCATCCCTACATTTCTAAAACATAAGGATTCTTACAGAATAAAGTTATTTAAAAACTGTTGTGAAATCTGTGATTTCTATTATGTTGTTATTTTTGGCATGTTTGGGTTTTTCAAAATAAATGCCAATATTTTGTTTTAAATTGTCCCTTTTCATGCATTGGGATTCCTAAAGACTAGAATTATCCTGAGTATACCATATAAACCTAATAATCAACAAATTCCTTTTTCTTTTTTTCCTTTTTCCTAAATTTCAACTGACCAAATTACTTTTACTCTGTATAAATGTCAATATCACTCCCTCACACCCTGACAAGACAAGAACAGATATGGACTAAATTTTCCCTCCACTAATGTAAAAAAAAATACCTAACGCGGCAGGTTTTAGTACAACACCGGACTGCTTTCAATGCGATTCATTCATTGGCCACCAGATGGCGACAACAAAGCATAAACGTTTGACATATATAACGTTGCAGCTTTTTTTTTTTTTTTTGCTGCATCTGGTGAATTCCAGCATCTCAGTTACTGGCACAGTAAGGCCACAAAACAAAAAAATACAAAAACAAAACATGTCATATTATATATACTGTATATATAAATTTTGACAATATATATATATTATTAAACTTGTGTTGTTTTCCGACTTTTGTTTTCTGAGTGGCGTTTATGTGAACTACCTTGATGCACGACTGCAGCATCATAAATGCAGCAAAACGAAAATATGAAAACAATATACACAATATTCATCTATCTATCTATCTATCTATCTATCTATCTATCTATCTATCTATCTATCTATCTATCTATCTCATCTATCTATCTATCTATCTGTTTTCGATTACTTTATTGAGGGGACATTCCTTTAATGAGTGTGGTAACTTTGAGGCACTCTGATTGTTCCATGGGGGGTGGGGGAAGTGAGTGAGAGAGAGAGGGAGTGAGAGAGAGAGGGGCAGAAGTGAGAGAGAATTCTTTCATGTGCAGGTGCAGGTTACCTCTCTCTCTCTCTCTCTCTCTCTCTCTCATTTTCTCCTAATAGAATAACTGATAGCTAAATAGTCAATAAGTTTGGTGGCAGAGAGCCGCTCGGTGCCCGCTCCGGAGGAGGAGGAGGAGGACAAACTTTGGTCGGCTGCCGGAGCAGCAAGTTGAAGCGGGACTTGGAGCGGCGATGCTCTGAGAAGAAGAGGGAGAAAATAAGGGAAACTCACCCTACAAGTAAGTCTACATCAACTCAAACCGCGTTATTTAAAATCTTTCTTTATATTAATTCTTGTCTAATTATCGCTACAACTGTCATTTATATATAAAAAAATGTTCTCCTGTGTTCATCTCAGATTTGCAATGGTGGACGGACCGGCAACATCCTTAGGTGGGTAGAATTTCACTATTATTATTGTTGTAAATAAGAAGAAAGAATACAGAAAGTGAAACAAAAAGATAAGATTTGACTATTTCATTATTCACTTCAAACGTTTTATCCTTGATTGACTGATTGATTGATTTTGTGTGTGTGTGTGTGTGTGTGATGTTATCTCGAAAGAATTTTAAACGAAAACTAAGAAATAGCACATTTTTTAACAAACACTTTTAACAAAACAAACAAAATTAGTTTGTAATTTGTTTAACTTTCCTTACATTGTTTTTAAGTCATATGAGAACTTTGCCCTGTGACCCGTCCTCCTGTGTGCAGATCTGGAACCGGGGTCAGCTGTGTGTTCGGGATGCCACCGGCTCATCACAGACAGGTTCCTGCTCCGGGTCACCGACGCTCTCTGGCATGAGGAGTGTGTGCGCTGCGCGGCGTGCGGGGATGCGCTCCGCAACTCCTGCTTTCTGCGGGACTGCAAACTTTACTGCAAGCGGGACTATGCTGAGTGAGTGCTCTTCATCTTTGTGTTTATATGCTGTTAAATAATTTTTGAAAAAAATCCATAGAATATTTTTACTTTTTCCACAGAAAAGTCATTTTTGCTGACTGCGACTGAAGAGCAGGGATTGCTGCTTTCACGTTAAATTCCATTCAGTTTTAAATTCCTGCATTCAAGGTGACATTTAATGTAAAATGAAAAAAGAAAATATCTATTAATGTCCTTTAAACGTGGTATATCACGTGAATTTATTAATTTTCCAATTCAATAATAAACCTGAAGTCCTGCAAAAACATTTTTGCTCACACTGAGTTTCAGCATAGTGATTGATTATGACTTGGTGATAGCTCCTTTTAAGTTGTTTGGCTAATTTGTTTATATTTCTGTTTCTCCGTTGAATACAAGGTGCTGAATGTGCATTTAACTGTTTTATCTTATTTTTGCTTAGTTCAGTTTTTGGGCCGGGTTTTCAAAAACTATTGTCCATTCCTAAAGTGTGCGTGTGTGTGTGTGTGTGTGTGTGTGCGTGTGTGTGTGAGGCATAGAGAGAGACAGTACAGTGCCCTGATGA
>OMNV01018452.1:37520-59675 GCA_900303265.1 Brotula barbata
AGGTGCTGAATGTGCATTTAACTGTTTTATCTTATTTTTGCTTAGTTCAGTTTTTGGGCCGGGTTTTCAAAAACTATTGTCCATTCCTAAAGTGTGTGTGTGTGTGTGTGTGTGTGTGTGTGCGCGCGAAGAGAGAAAGGGAGAGAGAAAGAGAAAATTAGGCAGAGAAAGGTGAAAATGGTCTGTTTTAAATGTAATTTGTGATGGCCTCAATTTCAGCTTTCCATTGCAGAACATTTGTTAATTAATGGAAAACAAATGTGTGTGTGTGCTGTGTGTGTGTGTGTGTGTGTGTGTATTTGTGTTTATGAGCTGACTTCTAGGAAAGTTGAACACTGTGACTGTGAACAAGGTGACTGTGGGAGGAAGGGATGGCAAGGGAGCTGGAATGCAAGAACATTATTGTATACAGTGTATAGTCAAACACACACACACACACACACACACCCATGGTCACACCTTTACACACAACACCACACAATCAGGGGTAGAGCTCAACTGACACATTGTCAAAATGTGTTAAAATTTTGATGCCCATTGGCTTGGCAACTGCAAGCTGGGGACAACATATGGTCCAGTCAGTGAGGCAGTGTCCCCCCATCGCCCCGCTCCCTCACCCGCCATCCCATCAGCCTTTTAAACAAACTCTCACCTAAACAAGAGCCAAGACAAAACTGCAGACCCCAAAAAGCAGCGGCTCTCATTTTTTCTGAACAATTTAGTGCCAGTTATTGTGCCAAGCGGGCAGGGAAACCAGAAACATTACACTCACACACACTGTTCCAAAATGCTCCCTGCCATCGTGTTCTCGGTCAACTGAAATTACACCACGCCGCTACTCTACGCCCAGGTGCCTTTGTAAGTACAGTATTCAGAGGTAGAACATTACAAGACAACAACAACAAAGAGATGGAGATTCTTGTAAAAACACAAACTGTTAAAAGTTGTTTAGCTGGATTATCAAAGCACGGAGCCAAAGGTTAGAAATAAAAGAGCCTGAGAGGTAATTAGGAGAGTAGAGCCATATGTCAGAAGGTCTGGGGCATCCCAACAAGAGAGTCGGTGAGTCTTTTACGGGACCGTGCGCTCCATGAGCTCTGGCGTTAGGTGCCGTGGCATCTGGAACGCTCTGCTCACAGCAGCCCCTGAACTGAGCAATGGGACAACGCCCAGCCGACCGTGAGATATCTGACCTGACCAATTAGCAGGAGGCCTGGTGCCAAAGCTCCACCTCTGAGATCTCCAGTCTCCACCCCCCCCACACACCCCTGCTTGTTCCCCACTGCTGCTCCATCCTGGGTTTTGGCACCCCAAACGTACACTCGGCTGTTGTCCATGATGAGGGTTTGAAAACTGGGCCAGTGTTCCTCTGTCCTGGCAAACTGTGTTCTGTGGTGTGAAGCCAGCCACCAGGTGGAAACGATCCCATACCGTTACATTTGTGTCCCATCACAAGTCTGATGATGCCTGGAAGTCACTTTATGTTTGTCTTTGCTTTCTTGGTGAACTGGTACCAGCCAGACCACTACGTCTGACCAACAAACGCTTTGAATTTCCCTAAACTACACAACATCTGACCTGATCATGTCCTGTAGCAGAATCTTTGAATTCCAGCATTTCATGCATCTGACATACATCCACACACACCTACACAGAAAACGAATGAAAGCAGAGCAGAAACATTTGTGTTGTATTGCTATTTTATTTATGAAATGGATGAGTCGGCTGAGTGACAGCAGCATCACTCATTATTGTAGCAGAAGAATGTTAGCAAAACCTTTTACAAAACTTGTATGTTTAATCAAAATTCTTATTCCATAATCAATTCAGTGTGGATAAATATTTTTCTTAATTTCATATATTTTTCCTACATGAAAACAAAGTAAGTTGACTATATAATGATAATGATAATGATAATAATTTTAATTATTTTGCACTTTTCTAGACCAATGACCACAGTAAACAGAGAAAATCTGTGCTATTTTGTTTTTAAATTTCACTGTATCCAATCTAAATTATTAAAGGTGGAATTATCAGGAAAAAAAACAACATTTTACAAACAATAGAAGATTAATTTCTCTGAACAAATTTAATTTGAACAATATAACTAATGTTCAGATTAAAAGAAGTTAAACTTTTAAAATAAGATGATTTTTGATGTAGGCATTTTTCATATCTGTCCTTATCCTTTTACTCTCATCATTGTCATTGTCTTCCACAGACTTGTTAATAATTTGATGACATAAAATCTGACTAGAGATAATGCTAAATATTTATACGTTTGTCATTTACCCATGCCGGTCTGCGCTCTGCCTCGCTGACTTCCAGACAGCAGTGGTGGAGTTTGAGAGCGCGCTGTGACGTTCCTGTGATGTTCGGTGGGTTTGACTGTCAGTGAAAGGTTCAGTGGAACGGACAGCAGAGCGGTCGTTAGATCAGCTGTGAGATTAGCAGTCCACTTGACCCGCGGATCTGTATCTGATACATGGTCTCTGTTGTTGTGTGTTCACTAAAGGATCCAGGTGAACCTGATCCAGAAACAGGATCTGTCTGTCTGCTTGTCCACTAGACCAGCAGTGTGTCTGCCTGATAGATAAAGGTCAACCTTAGAAGTCAGGCCAACAATGCAAACAGCGGCTTTTGCTCATGAATGCATGTGTCTGTGGATATCTGCATATAAATGTGTGTGTGTTTTGTGTGCGTGTACGTGTGTGAAAAGGGTCCCTGCATGGAAACCATACGAGTACATACAGCGTGATTGTCTTCCCCAGGTCTCATCAGTGTGTCAGTCCGCACGATTTTGCTGACTTATTTTCTCCGTAATCATCCTGTCACTAATTGCCGTGTCTAAGTCCGGTGTGACGGAGTGTTCCCGTAATCCTGCCAGGGTCTCAGGGCCACGGAAACACTGAAATATTAAACAACTTGATCAGCACCGTATTGGAGGTACTTTTACCTTTGCATTAACAACACTTAAGTGTGCCGTACTACATAAAGTGAGTGGATGAAGTGTGCGTGTAATGGAAAAACAATCTCACAGCATTAAAGCCCACAGTTTATTCTTCGTACACATTCATCCTCAGCATTACATTGAGACGTGATTTCAGGTGCTCTGCGGCGGCATAGAAACCAGAAACATTCCGGGTATGTCCTCTGCCACACTTCCTTTGAAATACTTCACCGATGCATCTTGTGTTGCCACAGGAATGCACATACCGTGGACGGTATGTTGGCCATATTAAAGTGCATACCATTGAGGCCATGGGGCAGACAGCCTGGTTGGGTCAAGCAGCCTGACTGACCCTCCCGAGCTTCTCGGACCGGGCTTTACCGTTTCCTTAGCGACCCCACAGCAACAGTAAGAGGCTCCAGCAATGTTTGGCTTTAGGATGATGAAGCTTCAGACCTTTTGACAAGGATGTCTCAACTTGAGTGTTTGCTTCCTTGCAAATAGTAATTTGCGGTTCTGTTTGAGTCATTTTTGTCTTGCGTTCATATGAAAAAAGTTCAAACAATACATGGATTTCTGTAGACCTTTTTAGACCTTTTTAAAATTGTTATTTTGCCAACAACTAATACAATTTAATATGTCACAACTACATTTCACTGAAAGTCATCATAATGTCAAAATATGTGATGATTCCTAAAAAGAGAACATCAGATTGGTTTTGGCCTTTGTCTACTAAAGCAACAATTTGAGTGACATGAGGATGAAAACAGACTTCAGATGTTTTCTCTTTCACTGCTTCCAGTACAGTAATCCCCTCCACACCACGTTTGTACAGTGGCAAGTTTGAACAAAGCTCTTAAACTGAGCCGGTGATATTCGGCCCCACATGGACTTCATGTGGAATTTTTGTACAGAAACCAAAAACAAAAAAGGTAAAAAGCTGTCACTTTCTCATGCCTCTGTGCTGACTGGCCCGGTGACCCAGTCAGGTCTGTAGACAAGCGGCAGCTCCAGAATGATGACGCATCATCCTGGTGACAGACCCAAAATGCCGCGGTGCCAGCCAGCAGACAATGGTCCTGCTGCTCAGGGGCTGGCTTGGTCTTTGTCCCGCTCTGGTTAAGCAGACTTAAGGATAATTCCACGGATAATTCCTAGGACCAGCAGCTCAGCCTCTCCCACTGGGAGATCTGATTCCCCCCCTCTGCCTGGAGCCACGGCCTGCTGAGAGCTTTTCTCCCGCCTCCCCAGGAGCACAGCCTCGGACACGGCAGCCGGAGCCACGGTAACAGTCGCTGAGGCTGGGCCCACCAGTCCTGGTTGCCAGGCGCTAAGATGCACACCCGCCACGCTGAGGGTATGTGTCTGAGCAGCCGGAGCAGGGGGAGGAGGAGGAAGAGGGACGGAGAGAGGTGGCTTTGAGTGACAGCTCGACTCAGCAACATTCCCCAAGTCAACCAAGCATTTTTTTTCCTTGTTGAATCCTTTTTACTGGGGTCTGAGGGCCCTGGTACTTCAAGGGTCAACAGCCAAACAAAAGTCTGTTATTTACTGAACTCCTACACTTTTTCCTTTTTTCTCCCTTTTCTACGCCCCACACTGCACCCCCCCCGTCTCCAGTCTGTTTGCAGTGCGTTGCGGAGGCTGTGCAAAGGCCATCTCTCCAGCAGAGCTGGTGATGCGTGTGGGGGCCGCTGTGTTCCACCTGCACTGCTTCACCTGCAGTGTTTGTTCCTGCCATCTCCAAACTGGAGACCGCTGTGTCCTCAGGGAGGGACAGCTGCTGTGTGCCAGAGAAGACTACCACCAGTGTCTGGCCAGCCCCACCTCCTCCGACACAGGTATTCTGTTAATATGTACTTTGTTCTGCATTTTTTTGTCCCAAGTGGTGTATTTTCCTTATTCCCGTGGAAGTTTGGTAAGGACCATAATAATGCCAAATGATGCAAATCTTCCGTTGATTCTGTTAGAAAAACTTGTGTGCTTTGACTTTTAACGCTTTGACTATGGCTCTCTAAACCTGCTGGTAGCGTATTTGAAAGCATCAAGTTCAACTCCATTCTGTGGGTCTGGGTTGTTGAAATGCAATATTTGGGAAGGGAATATTTGATAATGTTACACAAAGTTATTCAAGTCAATTACAATACTCCCAAATCTATTGCATGTGTTCATGAGTGGAAAGTTCCTGGAAAGTGTCGGCAAAATGTCAATTTTTGTCATATGCATGACACTGCAGACAAAAAGTAACAGTATAATGAATAATTTCCTTTCAAATGATAAATTGCCTACCACAGGTAAAAGTGATGATGATGAAGAAGAGGAGGAGGATACTGACAGGGTTGCAGGAAGACGATCAAAATCAGAGGACCTGGAGAACAAACGCCCTAAAAGGCCGCGGACCATTTTAACCACTCAACAAAGACGGACATTTAAGGCGTCCTTTGAGGTCTCATCCAAGCCGTGTCGGAAGGTGCAGTCTTTATTCTCAAACACACATTACTTTGAAAAGCCAGGATATGGTGAGAGAATAATGAAGAGAATATCCATTTGTCTCATTTTGGCTTTCCTGTCCAAATAGTTTTATATAATATAAGTTAATGGAGCAGAAGGAGACCAACACACTGTAAAGGCAGTAATGGTAAACATGCTGTATCTTTAAATCCTACACCTGTGAACCGACGACTCCTCGTTTGCATAATGTGGGCCACCTTCAGCTGACCTCCTCGGTCTTTTTCTTTGGCCTGTCCCTCTTTCTTTCTCCTTCCCTCCGATCTTAATCCAAGGTAAGGGAGACCTTGGCAGCAGAGACTGGCCTGAGTGTCCGGGTTGTGCAGGTCTGGTTCCAGAACCAAAGAGCCAAGGTAATACAAAATACAAAGAACACACACACACAAACTCGGTCATATGCACGACTAATAAAAGGACTCCTTCAACACCCTGCTTGTATGCCAGAGTGGAAATCGGCTTGTTATCTCTTCATACAGGAAACTGATGACATCTCACTGCGAGATCACCGTAGATTAAGCCTCACATTTCCTCACAAAGTGGGCACGTGTCGTTTCCCCTCTCCACCGAAATATGTCCTTTACCTCGCCGTTGAGACATTTCGTTTGAGTGAACGCTCGTTTGCCTGGGTGGTAGAGGGACTTTGGAGCGAGTTTACAGAGGGTCTATGTTTGGGGGGCTTCAATGTTTGTCGGTCCGTGTTCACAGATGAAGAAACTGGCCAGGAGGCAGCAGCAACAACAGCAGGAGCAGCAGCAGACACAGGAGCAGAGCGAGCACTCTGCACATCACACAGGTATCACACTGATTAAACATACGCCGCGATGCCCACCACGGCACCTTAACCCTTTGGAGTGTAAATGAGACCGAGACAAAACAAGGACAATCAAATGAGACAGTTCAGAGACATCCAGCATCTTGTCAAAGAGTATTAAAGAGCCTTTGTTGCCAATGTGACTGAACTGACTGAATGTTTTAATTTAAAACAACACACGCATCTTAACCATTTCCAATCGTTCATCCTCTTCCCAAGCCTGTTTTCTACGGTTGTTTGCTGGTTCCTTGATGCAGTGAAGTCGAAGTGGGGAACCAAACATCCAAACCACGTTGTGTTCTATTTTGGATGATTGATGTTTTTTGCTGAATGTTCATGTTTTGATATCAGTGAGTTACTAAAATGACAAAAATCCGACCTGTGTGAACTTCCCCATCATGATTACTTCTCGGCAAGATTAGATGACTTCCTAATTTGAAGAAATGTCACATGTGCGACAATGGCACAAAAACACGTCGGGGAAAACATTCCAAATCATTTTGAGTAGACCAGCAGTTTTTAAAAGAAATAGCAGAGTGACTTGAGCACAAACACAGAAGTTAAAAAATGAACGGCAACAATAGTTACAGGGCCAAATAATAAAAGAAAACCCACTGCCTTTACCCACAGAATTTAGATATCAGTTATTATTATATTTATTTGATATTAGTTTTAAAAAACACCGCAGAGTTATGAGAAAGAGAAAAACACAGATTTCTGCAAAAAAACAGTGAATGTAGTTTAGGGAGTAAAACTTCACTGCTCTGCTGAACACCGTCTCCTGTCTCCTGTGTCCCACAGCGCCCTCCCGTGGTGGTTTGGCCTCTGAGCTGGACCACTTGGGGTCCTCATACTCTCACGGTCACCAGCAGCAGCAGCAGCAGATGGGGGTCACCATCCTAGATCAGCAGGACTTTGACACGGACCCCTTCAGACAAGGCCTGACCCCACCTCAGATGCCGGGGGATCACATGTTCCCCTACGGTACGGTTCTCTGGCATTTGTCATTTTTCACCACATTAAAAGAGGAAAGGTTTAATAACGTCACTATTTAAATAGGAGGGACATGTTGCAAAATGATAATCATATTTATCTACAAAATAAAGTTGCTCAGGCAGAGATAAACACATTTATCACGTTTAGACAAAACTTTTCTGCTGTTGTGCATCTATCCAAATGAAATGTTGTGACAACATTTCGAGTTTAAATATATTAACAGCTGGTCCTGTTACTTTATCAGCACCCCGTACAGTATAAATGATTAGAAGCCCAAAAACAACTCAGTGATATTTTACTTACTTCACCTTATCAGAAATCATCCACTGATGGTTGATGTTGTGTCTGTTTTTAGGTTATAAGGGCCTATATGGAGACATGGACAGAGACCCTTTGTGTCATGTGACTGACGGTGATTGCTTTTCCCTGGGTGACTCCTGTCTACTCACCCCCATAGACCGGCTCTACTCCATGCAGGACTCTTACTTCACCTCCTGAGAAATGAGGCCTAACCAAGAATCGCTGCGTCTTCCATACTCTGTTCGAATCCCATCAAGATTTGTTGCACCACTAAGTTTTGTGGTGTAACGTGCAGATGGGGGTGGGTACCACGTGGTACCATGCAGTAAATCAGTGCGTGAATATACTGTGTACACCTGTGTATAAACATGATCCTCCATCACCCCTGTACGTTTTATCTTGCTCATCATCGAAGCAGTCCTACTGTGAACGCATGACACGCCAGACCCTCCTCACTATCTTTGAAGGATGAATTGTGTAAATAGATGTTTGGATGTGTATTTCTATTTATTCTCCCCATGTGTGTTTGCCGTTCATCTTGACTGAGTCAACGTCGATCAATAAATAATGGTTCAGTATGAAGTGTGGATTATGCGTAGTAAATACACAGCACAGACTGTTGTAGCTACAGATACAGATCACGAGAGATTCGTTAGTATGAAAAAGGAGCATTCATGCTGAAGGTTACAGGCGGGTCAGTCCATCCTCAGTGCTTATCAGTCCAATCTAGGTGACAGGTCAATGAGTCATCTTCCACTGGCTGAGGGTGGATCATCAGATTGAAAATGCTGGGCTTTGACAGCAGCGTGGGTCAGCAGCAGGTAAGCATCACATCCACACCGCCTGGCCGTCATCAACGCATACATTGTGCTCCTCATGGTCAAAGGCCTTCGCTGCATTTTTCTGCCTTTTCCTTCCTCCAGTCAAAGAAGGGCGGGAGGGGGACCACCCAGGAATTGTGCCCAGCTGGAATGCACCAATCGTGAGGAGGGAGGTTGAGAAACTCCTGGAGAGGGCTCCAGACAACAGAGGGGCTGAAAGCTGTGTCAGGGGAGAATGCCCAGGGTGACACGGAGATATGAAGCCCCCACTGTATGGTGTGCCTCCTTGCCCTAGCCGTGAACCCTCTCCTGGTCCTTTCTCATATTTCCCACTATGAAATCAGACCTTGCAAGGCAGAAAGCGCAAGTCAATGGTCAGGAACAATCTAAGTGTCTGTCACCGTGGTATGCTACTGCCAACCACATCACCAGACCATGTGCACAACATATACAGTATCTATGTATGAGTCTGTTTGTGTATCTAGGTCTGTATCTGCTGCAATTGTTAAGAGAAACTACAGTTTTTGATGTATATCGTAATGTATTTCTTTTTATCTTCAGAGATAAATGGAGGGGGGAAAAAAAGCCAGACTTAAATGTTAGGGACTGAATCCAAGATGCCCACCTGCACCGTGCCTTTTCCCTTCTTGTGCGCAAGTCTGTGCGCAGTTGGCACGCGTCTATGGTTGCCAGCAGCAGTGGGTGGGATGAGAACAATAATCAAACCGCGATCATACGGTCACAGCAGGTAGCAATAACCTCATTATTATTCTGACGGTAGCCAAACAGTTTCCTGTCAACAGTTTGGTTATTTATTGCACCCTTCATGCCAACCACAGGCTACAAACCCTCTGTCTTTTAACTGCTATAATTGGCTTCACGCTGTTGCAGCGCCAAGACAGATGCACACGCTTTGCTGAAGATGCTCCATTGGCTCATATGCAGTGCAGGAGGAAGTCCGGAATGTGCCGTATTTTCGATGCTTCATTGGCTCAGATGATTTTAAAAAATGGATTCACAACTAAATAGAACTACTGTATAAAATGCATATCATTTTTGAGCTTTAAAATTTTTTCAACACTTCTGTGGCATTCCGTAGAGAACAATGCATCCAGTGGAGTGGGTCCTGAACAACCCCTGTGTCTGGGATAAGTGCCCAGTGTGACACATTGTGCTGAGTGATAATGGAGCACCACCTCACCACTCACTGACAGGAGGCTTCTGTCCTCTGTATGCAATAAAAGTGACACTTTGGGGCAATTTGGTGTTTTCAAAAGCTTTCTGGCACTTTCCCACTTGACCGTAGAATTGTAATTCCTATAGAGTAGTCAAATAAGGATGAACTGAGGTGTTAACAAGACAGGGTTACCCCATGCATACTGCTGAAAGAATGCCAACAGTGATCTTGATGGTTGTTACGGAGTGTTATGATACGTATGTGTGTGTGTGTGTGTTTGTGTGTCAACCACAGCTGTAATGGAGAGGAATGATTCAATGTAGGATCATTTATTGAAAATAAGTGACACACAGCAATGTAACAGTCTGGAGCTACACAAACCTCTGCCATGCTAATTGGGCTCCCGTGCATGATTTTAGAGTTAACTATTCTGAAAAAAAAAGCAAAACACTGTGGATTTTGAAAGTCTTTTGTTAGTTTTTGCACAGATATAAATAATAGAAAATTGTGCAGATTCTTTTTTGCTGCAAAAAATATTGATTGAAGCAAACATCAAATCAAGATTCAAATGCTGGATTTTCTCTTGTACCCCATAACAACATGTCGGAGTGCACCGTTTCTGCAAAGGTAAGAAATAAACATTAGACATACACAATTAATTGGTCACAATATACCGTGTGTGGAACTGGTGTATCATTTGATCTCACCTGTTCTCTTCGCTTTCCGTCTGATCAACCAAACTATTAAGCCCGAGGTAATCAGCCCGACAGCAAAGGCTGCTCCAAAAGCAACAAATGTACTTGTAGCGGAAGCAAATGGTACTCCAGCCCCTGAAAGGAAACAGAAGGAAAGATCACATGGGTATAAACATTTGACTTTCCTGTGCTATTCCTTTGACAATGATTCTTGATCAACAACTGTCATTGTTGGTTGATGCATTTTAAAAGACGAGCACACATAAATTATTAGTGTGTAATTCTGTGATAAAGACAGGATCAATTTTATTCCAAAAACATCGATGTACCAATACAAGTAGGCAAGGTGTTACTCCAAAACCCAGCAGAGGAGCAAAACAACATCCCTGTCCCATTCAAGGAGTGTCCTTCTTTACAGGTGAAACGACACCTGGATCCAAAGCTGAACTCCCCCAGGGGGTGGGAGCAGTTCATGTGAAGGGGGGAGGACGAGGCAGCAATGGCCCCGCACTGCATCGCTGAGGGGCGAGGAGGGCAGAAATTACTGCTTCATAAAGTCAAGACAAGTCAGTTGTGTCACACAGATGAAGAAGTGAACGTGAGTTTGAGCTCTCACCGTGGCAGGTGGGCACTTCCTGATTCCATTGACCTGACACCTCACATGAAATTGATTGTGTCCCTCTCAGCAAGAAACCATAGTCGCAACTAAAGTCACAGTGGGAGCCGTGGCTGAAAGGAGAGTGTTGGTGAGTACAGTTCATCCTCCCATGCTGTGGAGCAATGGCCAGTAGGGGGCATGGTCGTGCTGTAGGAACCAGAGCAATCTTTGTGACGTACTCAGACCAGACAATTCAAAGTGTTTCCTGTTGGACTTTTGCACTTGATTAAACATTTATGAAATGAAGGGGTTAGAGAAGAAATGTATTCATTATATGCCATTTTTTTCATATTTTAGGCATAATGAGTTGCTTGCAATCTGTCTGCTCTTGTCTGTACAGTGGTGGGCAGGGACCCAACCCCGTGGACCGCAACAGGATAGGGAACTCAGACGGGGAGAATCACCTTTTATCTTGAGAAGAACTAGATCGAATAAAAGCACTTACATAAAAAATAGAGGAAAATCTCCACTAGAGATCAAAAATGTGATATTCTCTACTGAATCCTTGCGCCACCCAATAAATTTATTGCACAACTGAGGTGAAGGGACAAGAACAGAACAAGAAGTATTAATTCTGAGTGAGAACACACATTAGACCAGTCAGTTATTATTGGTCATACCCTGGCAGACAGGAAGCGGATGACTCCAGTTGCCCATTGAAGAACATTTTGTGCGATTTGTCCCAATGAGGTCAAATCCCTCCTCACACTGCAGGGTGCATGTGGACCCATAGCTGAATTGTTGTTGGCATTGCATGGTGGCGTGAGTGGGAGCCTTTATGCTGCTGCATTGTGCAACTGTAAAGGAAGAAAAAAAAATGTCATGGCAGCTTTTTGCTGTGATCAGTCACACACAGGTCATCAGTTTGAATGTCTATGTATTATGAGATAATTGTTCCTCGCTCTGCTTTTGTAAACATGGTATGAGCATGATGTAGTGGTATGAATAATTACACGAACACAATGTTCAGTCAAGGGAATATGCCTCTGCCCTCACACATAAATCACATTCAGCATAATCTTGTTTTGCCAAATGTCGACCCAAATGTGTAAGGGGTAACGTGATGACTGGTGTGACCTGAATGTGACCTGTACACAGGATGTGACTCTCCACGGCTGCCAGCCATAGGCACCGCTCACTACATTAACTGGGTTCAGGCTTGACAAAAAAGGGAAGTTACAGGAAAACTGACCGTGTTTAGTTTACGTTAAACACATTACCTGTACATGACGGAACACTGGCGGTCCACTGGCCCGTGTGATCGCATCGTATCCTGTCCTGTCCGTTGAGCTCATAGCCTTCGTCGCACCTGAACTTGCAGACTGAATTGTAGCTGTAATGCGCAATTGGGTGGCTGCAGTTCACACTACCGCCAGTGAGGGTGTTGTTGAGAGCTGCACATTGTTCAGCTAAGACAGCCAATAAAAACATATTTCCTTTGTAACTCAAGCATCAAAGGAAAAGGATATGATTTTCCAGAGTTGATAATTGGGTCACATACCTTTGCACAACGGAAGAGGGTGGTTCCAAACTCCGTTGGCTTGGCACTGCAGTCTGGGTGCGCCTATCAACTGAAAGCCAAGTTCGCATTGGAAATGGCAGGAAGAGTTGAAACGGTGGGGCCCGTAGGGGTGAGAACAGTGGTGAGAACCATGATGGAAATCCAACAAAGGATTGCATGCAATTGCTGGAAAGAGGCATTGTAGAGAAAAATGGTTGGACTTTGACAGCTATACATTCGTGGTTGTTTTGGTTGTGATTTCGGCAGTGTTTGCATACCTTCGCAGGGCGGCCCCAGGAAACCAGGAATGCATTTGCAGGTGTAGTTTCCAATGGTCTCCACACATTTCGCAAGGGCACTGCAGGAATCCTGTGAACAAGAGGCTACATAAAAACAGACGGTTCACACACACACCGCTTTAACCACGAGTCAATAAATCTGTCAAGAACATCAAGAATGGTTTTGAACTTTTTACCAGTGTAGCAGAGCGTTCCCTTCCTGTTGCGGCACCTCTCGTCGTTCCACTTAGCAGTGTCGTTCTCCCTCTTGATGTAAATTTCCACACAGTCCTCCTGTTGACCCTGTACGTTATTTGGCTCCCCTGTTGCCCAGTTCTCAGCCTCTGGGGTGAGGATGCTATTGGTTCCTACCCAGGTCCAGTCTCCATCCACTTTGCGGAGACCTATCCAGTAGTAGTTCTGGTTGAAGGGCAGCAGCTGGTTGAGGAAGGTGATCTCGTTCTGGTTCTGGATGGCCACCATGTCTGTGAAGTGCTGCCTGCACCACTGTCGTGCTGACATCCAGTTACGGTTTGGGTTGATGCTGTAGTTGTAGGTCCATGCCTGTGCTCGTCCTCCTCTGCTGAGCTCTAACATTACATAGGATGGAATTATATCGACTGTAGGAAAAAGTGAACCAATGTGTCTGATAGGATGATGCAGACGTACCTTGGGCAAATATGACCAGTACCACTATCAGCAGCCTGTGATGCAGACTTTGTATTGACCCTTGGTACATCTGAAAAAGAAACAGGCAATATGTTCATGATGCTATAGGTATGGTATTCTTGCATGTATGCGGGGCTTACCATTCGTTCGTTCTTTCTTAAAGCGTTCATGCGGCTGCATTCAATCCACTCAGCTTGATTGCAAAAGGATTTTAATGAGGGGGTGAACCAATGATCAGTTTTGTAATCTCTCATATTGTAACTTCCTTTCAAATAGGGCAGAGCGCGCACACACACACACACACACACACACACACAGATGAGCGAGAGCGATGGACAGACAGAGAGGGAGAGAGAAAGTGAGAGAGAGAGAATACTACAGACACCATTGGAGTCACTTAATTTAATTTATTAATTTCATTTAATGATACCACCAAAATACAACAGTTTATTTTCAACATGTTAGATTACATTGGATATGCATGATTGTGCACACTTTACCCTCTAAGCATAAATAGATTATAAATGTATATTTAATTCAAGCTTTAACATACTGTGTGTCAACCAACACTGTTACACGCTTTGGCTGCAGTTTATTAAAAAGATAATTATCAACATATATTGATTAACATAACAGCACGTGGCAGATTATAGTGATATTTTGTATATTATGTAAATTCTTCTCCAGTTGTTCTTCATCCCTGTGATTCACTGGAGGGACCCGTCATGTTTTCAGCCAGCCTATAAATACAAGATTGACAACAGAGATGGTAAATAATTACATTACAGTCAAAAAATTTGTCAAAATTCAAATGATTGAATGCCCTCAAGTCCCGGGGTCAAAAAATAATATATAAATTGGAAAAAGTGGAACAAATTCTGGGTGGAGTTGCTTCAACGAATGGGAAATTTCAACACTGACCTTTCTTGAGCAAGTGCCTTTCCTGTGTGAAATGGAGAAAACAGAATGCTTTTGAGGTGTGTTGCAACAAGGTCACGTTTTATTTTGAAGTAATGTAACATAACTAAGCTTACTTCTTCTGCGCTTCATCCAGCAAAAGCAGATGCAGAAGAGGGTCAAGAAGGATGCACATCCTGCTACGGCCATTAGAGCATGTTTATAGCCTGGTAGAATAACAATACGTTTAGTCGCAGTAATGCATTCTAGGACGGTTAAACATTGTCAGATATTTTCTGAGCTACTCAAAAAAACAATGAAACCAATTCATAGTCATGAAGAATGTTCACTGAATTTTTTTTCACATTTTATTTAATTTAATTGAATCACTGAATTGATGCAAGGTCAGCCTGGCTTTGTTTACGATTTTTTTTTTGTAATTTTGTCAGCAAAAATGATTTTCTTTCAAGATTAGATTATGATAGGAGAAAGAATCTGAACTTGCCATCACCGAGGAAGACTGGTTGAATATGTGCTCTGTACAGTCTACTTCCATCAGTTCGGGCCTCTGGAGAGAATTTTGTTGGCGGAATTTGGTTAGATACTTTATAACCCATTAGTTAAAAAATATACAGACAGGAGAAATGGGAGGAGGTCTACAGTGGAGGAAATGTGGAGAACAGTGCTATATATTTTAGAACTGCCCGGCCATTCAGTCATACTGGCAGGAGGCAATAGGGGTAATATAAAACTTTTTGATGTCGGAATTGACTGCTCATTCTCTACAATGTACTCAGGCAAAATCCTATTCAAGATATTACTAGCAATCAGCAAGAAAGCCGTAACAGATTGACAGATGTTTGCAATACTAGGAAAAATTAACTGTGTTTACGGCCTCATGGGATGATTAATGAGCCATTACTGTATAAACTGATATGTATATCCATGAATGTTTTTACGGGTGACTAACTGTTCCTGTGTTCTTCTGTATTTCATTTGTATTGAGTACAAAGTTAAAATGATTTACTTTCACAAATTGGCCTCGGCCCACTCCAGATGCCAGTGCTCCTGCAGGTAACATGTGGTGAGCCCACCATCAGGAAGCCTGGATGGCATTTAAATCTGCAAGTTGAGTTGAATGTGTGGTTCCCACCCGAGCAGCTCAAGAATCCATCAGCAGGGTGAGACAGAGGTGAGCATTCCACATCTGCAGACACATAAAGGGTAAATTTTATCGTTATGTAACTAAACCCTGATAACTTCCTCCGGTGAAAAGTTGCTTTTTTTAGTGTGCATATGTGCTAACGTGAATGTTTTGCTGAGTATTTTGAATGTATCGTCAGCCTCCTGCCAGCCTCAGGAAAGAGTGGAAACAGATGCTGAGGCCAAAGGGATCATCATTATTGCAGGCCAAGTTCTAAGTTCATCCAGAATAAACATAAGCAAATTCATCAAGTTGTATAGAATCAGAGGTAGAAAGCTACTTTTCAAACATTATGATGACAATGTAAAATGTATGTTAAGACTTGTCTGATAAATCGAAGCATGGGTCAGTGAACCATTGTATCCATTGGTGCATAGTTTTTTGTTGCACCTTGCTGACTGGGGCTGCTTGCCCACATTCATCCTACTACAAATTGCCCAGGACAGCAAAAGACATGTCCGTGTCCTTAAGGCATTACCGTTCTCATTTCATCTCATTTCATTGTCATTTATTATGTAAAAATTGTTTAGTTGAGCATTTTAAACAAAGTCTCCCCTTACTTGTTTGGCACCTGTCTCCCTGGAAGCCGGGATCACAGACGCAAGTTACATTTTCAATAGTCTCCAGGCATCTCCCTCTACCACAGATTGTTGCATTACACTGAGCTGTCAAGAGAAAGCACAACTTAGAACGATCTCTATCAATTTTGAAATTACACAGCACAAATTTGTTGTGAAATTCATCTTTAAATACCTCGATAACAGACTGGGTATTTCCGACTTGCACACTTCTCATCATTCCATTTCCCTCGGTTTTTCTGCTTGGTAACATAAATCTCAACACAAAACTCTGTGTTGTGGTTGTTAGGTTCATTTTCTGCCCATGACTGGTTACCAACCCATGTGCTGTTATTCCCAACCCAGGTCCAAGTGTCATTCAAATGGGCTTTTGTGATTCCAATCCAGTAGTATGGACTCATGGTTCTGTTTGGCAGCTTGGAGACCAAGAAGTCATTCTCCTCCTGGCTTTGGATGACCACCATGTCTGTGTGAATTGTCCGACACCACAGTCTGGCCTGTTTCCAGTTCCTGGTCTGGTTTGAGTAATGATATGTCCAGCCCATGGTGGTCTCAACCAAGGCGCCACCTATTATAAGTCACATAAGAGTAAAGTTGACAATGGTGTGTTGTAGAATCATAGATTATCATCAACAAATATAAAGAACATCAATCTTCATGTACTACAATATTCCATCTGATGCCAACTGATCTATCAATATTAACCACACATTTTGCTTTTCTTGTAATATTCATACCCACCAAGGAGGAAGATTAGTGTCCACTTCATTCCACGCAGCAACGATTGCCCAAAATGCATCCTACAAACACCTGCTCTCTGTCCAAAAATAAAAAAATAAATGATGATACATTTGGACAACATGATAAAAAACAACTACTGGTCTTTCTAATTACATTGAAACAAACTTAATGTAATAATATCCTTCCATCCATCCATCCATGCGTATCCTTTGCAAAATCATAAAAAATAATAGTATTGTCGTAAATCAATTTTTCTTACCATATCAAATCTACAACATCGTATCAGAATGGTGAGCAGATGCAAGTTCTCTGCAGGCAAGGGTCGCTGTTGGCCTTTTATATTGTTGTGTGACGGAGTCCTTGAATGCTCGGATGTTTACTGTACTGTATAATAAATGCAAGTGATGACTGACCAGCAAAATGACTTACTGAAAGACTTTTTATAGTCAAAACTTCTGGGAAATGGCCACCTTTTACACACCGGTTTCCTGTCAGTCGTGGAATTAATGAGATCAAATACAAGAACAAATGTAATAGAAAGTTACAGTAAATATTTGCAGAGACGCAGCGGATATTTGAAGAGTGAAACGTAAGGTTTCTGCACATGCATACACAGCATGGACCTGTGGTGTGTTAGATTATATGGGACCCACAAATTTCCATAGTAGTAAATATGAATATTTCCATATCCTATCAGTTTTGGTGACCTTTTGTACAGCAACATGTTGAGCTCTCAACAAACACAGACAGACATAGACTCTGCTGAGGTAGTAAAATCTTCATTCTCACGTCCATATTTGACCCCCATGAGATGCTGACACATGAGACTCTAAATGTATTCAAAGAAACAATGGTGGGCACCCCGGTGGCTCACCTGGTAGAGACTGTGCCCTTTGCTGCGTGTCATCCCTTTTCTCTGTGGCCGGTTTTTCCTGTCTGTCTCTGTACTGTGCCCCTCATGATAAAGCTGAGATGCTAAAAAAACATCCTTGAACAAACAATGGTGATGATCTGTAAAATGGACCCTTGTGATAAATTCCTTCCTCCCTTGCTTACCTCATAGTGTTTTTCTAATGTTCAGGCCACGTCTGTTCTAACCCTTAGGATGGGGCTGACAGAGACAAACAGGGGGTCTGCCTTATGTTATGTAAACAGGCTTCAGCCCTGAAAAGTACCAGAGTCATCGAAAAAACCCTGTGTCTGTTCTTCACATACGTAGATGCTGCTGCTGCTGTGTGTGTGTGTGTGTGTGTGTGTGTGTGGGAGATCTGGTGCTGCTATGTGTGGACTCTGATTATGTTTCATCGTTCTCAAAGCTCTGTATTATGAACTATGCCACGTACAGTATATGGAAAAGTAAGAAATGGAAGCATTATGGAGAAAAATGAATAATGAACCAAAGTGACTGTTGATTTGAACTTTTATTCATAAAATGTTAACACTAAATACATTACACATCACCTGGAAAATAAATAGTACATAAATACTCATATATATACACAGTAGAACAACTTTCAAGGTTCAAAAATGATACAGGAATTTGCAAATTTACAATGAGCAGGATGTACATCATGGCGTGAATTGAGTCACATTTATCATATTCATACAGTTTTAGAACAATTTGTTCAATAAAAACTCCCTTAGGGAGTAATGACACATGTGAACATAAGTCAACAGAACGTAGTACAACAATCAACCTTTTCTTTTAGTACTGCTGTTCTCATATGATTTTCCTATTAACAAATTTAACACTTGTGTGAATTATTCTGTTGACTACTGCTACTACTGTAAATCTACTGTTAGATCCTCAGATTAACTGCGTGACCGCTCTATACCAGGCTGTCAGTGCTGTTTTTGTAGGACTGGGGAGGATCGATTTCGGAGTTGCTGTAAGACAATGAGGGGAAAACATGAGCACAGTTCTCACATATATATGTTCATACACATCAAAAAGAAAATATGTGATTTAACGTGAGCGTTTGGCAGTCTTACCTGTTCAGTTCAAACTTGTTTCCCTTCATCCGTTTCAGCAGCCAGTAAACCAGAGAGAGAGCAGACAATGACACAGTGCCCCCTGCTGTCAGACCAATAGCCGTTGATTGAACCTGAGATAAAGGAGCAGCTGTGGAAACAAAGCAAAATGTCAAACATGTAGAACTAAAACCTTTTAAATCTCCCACCAATTAAGATCTATGATTTCTCTTACTAATAAGAAATTTGAAATTTCTCTTATTACCTTGGCAAATGGGCTGTTTCCCGGTCCAGTTGCCGTGACTATCACAGGTCACTACATCAAGACCGTGTAATTCGTGGTCTGCATTGCATGTGAAGGAACACTGAGTGTTTATTATCAGCTCCGTGCCTGAACAATTGATATGACCATTAACAGGGGCGTCGAGCAAAGGACATCTCAACACTGTGGGAAAAGACAGAGAATTGTTTATTGATCAACAAAATGATCAGACGTCTTTTTTCAGTGATGCAACTTTAACACCAGGCCTTAAAGTACTCCAACATCCAGCTCAAATAGATAATACGAGTGCAGCGTTGTACCTGTGCAGGTAGGCGGTGGAGAGGTCCACAGTCCTGAGGTTGCACACTCCATGCTGAGCTCACCCTGCAGCTCATGGCCGTCGTCGCAGCTGAAGGTACAGACTGTTCCCTGTGGATGAGGGCTCCCATCGGAAGTTACTGAGGAGAGAGAGGGGGCCACACACTTGACCTGGGCTCCTGCTGGAATGGCAGGGGTAGGGCATTCAAGTGCTGTAACGAAAAAAGGTAAAACATTTAGCACAAAATCATACAAGAAAAACTGAAAATGCTGTTGAACAAAGTTCTAAGCAGTAAAGTTCTAGTACCTTTGCAGGTTGGCATTTCTCCATTCCACTGTCCGTCCTCAGAGCACTGAATGGTGTGAGCACCCTGCAGCTCATGGCCGTCGTCGCAGCTGAAGGTACAGACTGTTCCCCGTGGATGAGGGCTCCCGACAGAAATAGCTGAAGAGAGAGAGGGGGCCACACACTTGACCTGGGCTCCTGCTGGAATGGCAGGGGTAGGGCATTCGAGTGCTGTAACGGAAAAGGGTAAAGCATTTAGCACAAAATCACACAAGAAGAACTGAAAATGCTGTTGAACAAAGTTCTTAGCAGTTAAGTTCTAGTACCTTTGCAGGTTGGCATTTCTTCATTCCACTGTCCGTCCTCAGAGCACTGAATGGTGTGAGCACCCTGCAGCTCATAGCCCGCGTCACAGCTGAATGTGCAGCTGGAGTCTGGCCGTAGTTCAGTCAGAGGGTGGCTGCACTGGGAGATGAGGTGAGCTTCTCCCACTGGACTTGAGCAGGTGTTGACTACCAGAGAAAAAAGAGATTTATTATCATTTCTGTCCCATTCCACAGGAGAGACTGTTTCGACCTGTAAGGAATGACATCCGAAGTGTGTCCTCACCTTCACAGCGAGGTGTCTTCTCACTCCACTTAGCTGCTGACGTGCACGTCACCGTGCTCGATCCCACCAGGTGGTAGCCTGGGTTACAGCTGAAGGTGCAGGTGTTATCGTAGCTGTACCTGATAGCTTCATTTTCTCCACAGCTGACAGCTCCATTCTCCAGCTCCTCCTGGACATCAGGGCACTGGACAGCTGTAAGACAGAAGGGGAAAAGGGTAAGAGAGAAGTTAACAGCAGCATTAAACATATCAGCTTTACTGCCACAGAAAACAGCACAGGTTGGGTAAAAACTTAAAATGGAAGCATACCAACACAGACAGGCTGTGAGGCATTCCAATGTCCAGATGCTTCACATCTCAGGCTGGTAGACTGGGAATCAGTGAGCTCATAGCCTTCTTCACAGGTAAACACACAGGAGGACTCATAGCTGAAGGAGCCCAGAGGGTCAACACACTCCATGGAGCCTCTTGCTGGACTGGACAGGGCCTCACACTGAACCACTGTGGAAAAAAGGCAGGGTTATCAAATTCACATTATTAAGTCTTATACACGTATTTTAAAATCACATATTTTACTGCTTTGGATTTTGCCTGAACTCACATTCACAGGTAGGAGGCTGCTCCGACCATTTTCCAGAGGCGTTGCATTTCATTTGTCCGGCCGTACTCAGCTGGTATCCTTCCTCGCAGGAATACTGGCACAGGGATCCGTAGGTGTACTCCCCGTACTCTTCAGCACAAATTACGTTCCCCTTCTCAGGGATTGTCACTTCATCTTTTTCACACTGAACAACTGCAAACGAAGAATTACAAATTGGACACACATCAGATATCAAACCCCCTGGGCTGTGATTTTGATGTTTAACCATTACCAAAAATGTATTGATTTCTCACCGTGCTCACACTGCTCTCCGTAAAAGCCCTCAAAACATTCACACCTGTGGCTGTTTATGGTTTCCACACATTCTCCATGGTAGCACGAGTCAGGCTTACAGGCAGCTGGGGAGAGAAGACATCATTACTTTCCAATGCATTGTAAAGATTATATTTCATTACTCAGGTAGAGCTCCTCCATGATTACTAACCTGTGTAGCACAAAGCTGTCTTCTTCTTCTCACACCTCTCATCATTCCACTTGCCCGCCTGCATGTCTCTCTTGATGTACATCTCCACACAGTCTTCTTTCGCTCCTCTTCTCTTTCCATTTTTGCCGTTGTTTGGTTCGCCCTTTGCCCAGTTCGTTGCCTCTGCTGTCAGAGCCTTTTTGGTTCCGATCCAGGTCCAGACATTTTCAATCTTCCTGATTCCTATCCAGTAGTATGTGTCCATTTTGGGCAGATAGCTGTTGAGATGCGCAATCTCTTCTTGGTTCTGGATGGCCACCATGTCTGTGTAGTGGCTCTGGCACCAGACTCTGGCTTTGTACCAGTCCATGGTGTAGTTTGAGTAGTAGTAAGACCAGCACTCTACAGTGCTCCACATGCATAATACTGAGGAAAGAGGATATTCAGGCATATTAGATGGTAGGCTTATAACAAATGAATTTTAAAAAGAATCAGAGAGCATTCATGTCGTATTAGATGTACAAACCTGAGTAAAGAAAGATCAAGCTGAACGATGATGTAGAGCTTTTAGATCCACGTGCTTGAAGAAATCCAAAACTGAATTCCTATGAAAACCAAACAAAAAGATCAACTTAAGTACATAGATATGATATTCATATTATTAACATGAAGTTATTTAATATTGAATCTTATTTGTTACTCACCATTCTTACTGCTATGCGTGACAATCTAGAGCAGGCTGTTAAGAGTTTCTTGAGTCTGAGCTCCTAAGATGCTTCTGATTCTGATTCTGATTATTAGGTGCTGTGCCCAGCTTTTATTCATTTCTCTGGCCTGGCCCTCTTTTCCTGTAAGTCATCAG
>OMNV01018476.1:2976-16280 GCA_900303265.1 Brotula barbata
TTTAGAGGACGAGAGAGATGAAGCTCGTCTGTACTCCTCCTGTCTGATCTCCTCCACTGTGAAGGCCCATGGTCGCCCTTAGTTTTCAATCTGGATCTTGGAACCTCTAATAGGGACCAACAGGAGGATCCCCAGCTACACTTGGGCTCATCTGGGATCAGACCGTCTGTGATGTACTCAAAGAAGGCGGACACCTGAGTAACACTCTTCACGGAGATGTGAAGAAGGCTCCAGTTATCTCTGTTTTCTGTCAATATGACCGCTGGTTCTTACAAACCCATCTCTGAGTGTGTGTGTGCGTGCGTGTGTGTGTGTGTGTGTGTGTGTGTTATCTGCCCTGCAGCAGTCCATTTGCCCAACAGTCAAGGATGTCTGCTGTTTTATTATGAGCAAACACGGTAAAGTGCTGCTCCTCTTCCTCTGCCTCACAATGTGGATTTCGTTCTGCGTCAATAACAGACATGACGACTCGGAGCCCTCCACAAAGTCCACATAACGGCCTGATGAACATCACTGACTGAGCTAATCTCACTATTTTATTTGGCTGGGGACAGTGACCGAGAGGTGAAGTGTGTGTGTGTGTGTGTGTGTGTTTATGTGCAATAATTCTTATCTTCACTCTACGACCACCCGCTAAATGGTTTACCATATAAACAGTGTTTTCTATGTTTGAGTACAGATGTTAGGCAATTTACATCCCTGCACAAGGGAACAGATAAAAGTCTGTAAAAAGCTCCGTAAAATGACCTCATAAGGCGCAGGGTCATGAAACGGAGTCCAATAATATTTTAAAATAATATCTTGTGCTTCACAATGTGTGGCGATAAATTAACATTAACAAAATTAAATTAAAATTTTCATAATAAAACAGATTTATTTTTACACAGAAAAAAATAAGACAGAAATAATTGTATCCTTTAAAAAAAATGTATAAAAAAAACAACAAACTAACTACTTTGGCATACAATTTAATTGAAAATAAATAGCTACATTAAAGAAAATACATAAAGGTTCCAGCATAAATAATAAATTTGAACTAAAGTGCTATTTTGAAAGTGTTCTCATGAATTATAAGGAAATCCCACAATGCGGTGTGTAGCATTTGAAACAATTATGGGCAGTAATTAGTGGTAGTTCAAATATAAATCTACTAGTCCAGTAAATACACTAAATATATGTGTAGTTTGTACACTTTTGTCTCATAAACGGTTACATAAATAAAGTTTGTATACTGTGCTGCTGCTGCACTGCTGTCATTGAGGGCTAGTGCTAATGCTAACGCTAGCATTATCAAACTGCCAGATTTTCTCAATAGTCACTCTGACTACAGCGTTTCTCTATCATCAGTTTCAGTTTCAATAATTTGGGAGTTGGCGCAGAACAAAGGAGTGCAAAAGAGAGTGAATTATTCTTTCTCGAGCAAAAAAAAAATGCTTCGAACCTTTTTGGAGTGAATATGCAAAATCCAAAAAATAAGTCATAAGGCTCAGTCTGGCACCACGTTTGCGCTTTTTTCTGAATGTGACCAAAGGCGATGAAACGTGAAACAAACGACATAATGATCACAAAATCTATTGTTTCCTCTGTTTGCGATCCATTTTTTTCTCTTTTTACCAAAACTATTCATTCACACACACACACACACACACAGACTGTTATTGTTCTGTAAAGCCTTGTGTGAAAGCCTGATTTCCACCTCTAACCTCTATTTTCTGAGTTATCCCTGTAACGCTCCTTCATCTACAACCTTTTTTTTCCACTTTGGTGTCATTCCCAAAATGACCCTTTTTGAGGAAACACGTTTGATATTATTGCAGCCCGTGTTGATTCTGAATAGATGTCGAACGAGCGCACGCGGAAGAAACAGCAGCGCCACGATTACTCTTACAAAATGTTTTTAATTCGGTTTTGCCCCCTAGCAGCAGCACTGACAGTGTCATTTAGAACAGCAGCAACGAGCCCGGAGGCCATTGACGAATAACATCTTAATGATGTTTACATAGCGGTGTCTGGATGATGTATTCAATCCCACTGACTCATGACAAAATGGCATTTCGGCCTGAAATAACACCAACCCTGAAATGAATCACGCAGTAATAGATATGATTAATTACACGCATTATCGTTTGGGCAGAGACGCCAGAAAATACAACTCCAAGCCAAGATGTTTTCTCTGCTATGAATTATGGGCAGGGGCGGCAATTTCCAGTTTGTGTTTGGTGGTTTATGTTTGTAATATTCGACGGACAAAGCAGAAGCACAAATTCAATCCTGTCCGATACGATCGCTGACTGAGTTCTCAAACTTTACCGTACACTCCAGTCAGAAGGCTCTGTGTTAGAGGAGGACGATTTAAATACAGTAGACACAGATTCTACTGTGGTTGATGTAAAGTAGCAGTATAAGTAAAGGGTACTACAGTACATGGTCCCTGTCTGACTGTAGGCGCCCGAAAACAACAGCAAGAAGGTTTTTCAGCCGATACAACAACCGTCAATCTCCAACCTTAGAGTTTGAAGAGAAATGATGAATGTTCTGGAGGTAGATAAGTCAAGAACGGAGATGCGTTTGAGGTCTCTGACCCATCGGTTCATAGTTTTTGGGAGCCAAATACTCCAGATTTCTACTCGAGCAGGATCTGACCAGGGAGACCTAAGTCACCAGATGAGATCCAGAATCTCTCCATCATATTTTGGGTCTATCCCGTGGTGTCCCAGTTGGACCTGGCGGGAACACGTCCCTAAGGAGGCATCCAAGAGGGATCCTGACTCTATTAAGAGCCTGAATCACCTCAGCTGGCCCCGAACCCGACACCCTGTGGAGTAAACTAATTTCAGATGCTTTTACCCACAATCCAATTCTTTCAGCCATGACCACAGGTAAGAGTCGGAACGTGGATCGATCGATAAACTCAGACTCAGCCCGGTGGTTCAGAACATCACATTAGATGCTACCCTCAAGACTCCAAGATACTTGACCCCGTTCACTTCAGGTGGCATCTTACTGCCCTCATAGAGAGGTCAACCAGCGTTTTCCAGCTGCAGACCGATCCGGTTCTGATTGGAGGTCACTGAAAAAGCCACCGTACCACCAAACCTTTACCGGAGTCCAACACGCACAGGGAATCTGCTTGACTTACTTATTATAATACCCTCATGTTGAGTATTACAATACTTTAATGTCAATCCAGGGATTACAGCCTCCTCTACTCTGGAATCCAAAACAAAAAAAAAACTGAATCCATCGTACCACTGAGCTAAAAGTCATTTTTAACACATAACAGCACAATAGACACCGGTTTCATCCGGAGAGTAATGGAGTAAAAGTATCAAGTATTTACATAACAACTACTTCTTCAAAACGGTTTGTTATTTGATTGCAGCAGAAGGTAAAGTTATTGTATTTCCTGTTTCTACATGCCTGACAGATGCAGCACAGACAGCAGCAGCATGTGTGTGTGTGTGTGTGTGTGTGTGTGTGTGTGTGTGTGTGTGTGAAACCCAATAGGATGACAGGTAGGTATTAACACAGAGCGTGATAGTAACTGTAGCTGCGGCTGGACTCGGGTACTTACGACTGACTGCACACTCACGCACGGTGTTTGCGGTAACCACGGGGCGTGACACACTGCTAGGCAACGCTGTGACATATCCACTGGTGACGCGTCGATATGTCGTCCATGGCTACGTGTCACGGGGGGGGTTTTCCAAAATAAAACCGATTGAGTCGGGAGTCAGGATGAACCAAACTAAACTTTAATCCCTGAGAACTCTTCGCTCTCACGGGATTATTTTGGAATTGTGAGATACAGAATAATATGTTTACGATGGAAAAATACTCAAATCAGCTCCGAGTTACTCATGTCACAGTGTAGTAACACGATATGTATTTGTAGGGCTGATTTCACTCTGTTATGTTTATGACTGTATGAATTTATGGGTGAAAGTTTACTGTTTACTGCTTTCTACATCTTTTAACAAACTAGCAGCGTTTTCAGCATTTTTCAGTTAAATTCTACTAATGTAAATATATTAAAGGGTCAGATTAGTAATTTATTGTGATTTAAAGTGTCTGATATGCGCTGGAAAAACATTTTATTACCCAGAGACACACACACACACACATATAAATACAGTTCCTGCCTCCAGTGTAAAGCGTTATGTTTGGTATTTATCTTAATGAATATGTTTAATATTCAAAGGATTCGCCAAACTAGCGTGCGACTGCAGATACTGCAGCACAAACTGAAACAGGAAGTTCACCAGATCACGTCAGGATTTTCCTTCAGAACGTGGAAATACTGTACGTCGTATCGGTTCATCCTGCTGATTCAGCAGAACCGGCCACCGTGGCAATGATGGATAGTGATTATTAATTATCAGTCATGTAATCCATCCCATCCATTTTCCACCTTTTGGCAGCAGAACGCTCATGTATACGAGAGAAAAGATGAATGTTACATTTGGGAATATTCCAGCGCATCATATAATCCATGACCCCGCCTCCCCCGATCCTCTCTCCCTTTCTTTATTTACATTTATTTACATGAATAAGGTCATTACTATTCACGATGTTCCTATTTTAATCTGATCACCATAACGTTCAACCTATCGTATCGGTGACCCGACCCCGTCCTCTCAAAGGCGAACGGAAGAAACTCCGACGCATTCGATGCATTTCTGGAGGTTTGAACCTCAGATTTAGCAACTTTTTCGACGTTAAGAAATACTGCTACTATATACGAGAGCATAAAAAAAGGTAAAACAGCAACAAAACCCTTTAAGTATATCTTGTCCTGCGGGTGTCTGAGGGAGTCGTAGATTTCCAAGAACGCATAAAAAAATGACAAACCTTTACGACCCCGAGGTCTGCCGTGACGCCCGATCCTCATCTTACCATAAACGTTGAGACATCGTAACATCAATAATTCAGGCCTTACTGTCAAACCGTCATCGCCTGGAAGTGAAAGATGAGCCGGCAGAGACAATAAAAGCTCTTCTCGGATGGACGTCATCCACTACGGCCCACTACTGATACCCCTGTTCACGTAATCTGTCAACGAGCGGGATTACATAACCGTAATCAATAAGTGATCGTATCACGAGGCGGCACACGGCGAGGCCGCACTCACTCCGATGAAGCGGTATAGAGTCAGTGTACGACCGCTGGTTTGAGGATGAACTGCACACACACACGCACACACACGCACGAAACTATGTGTGTGTGTCTGACGGACATAAACACGCACAGATCATAAATAAAGGCAAAATGAGCATAAAGTGGATGAATGAGGCGTTCGATCGCCGCAAGACACTTCACAAAAGCATTTTCTGTCTGTTTGTGTGCAGATGTGGGTTGCACGCTCTTCCTTCGCCGTATCTGCGTTTGTATGGGTGAACATGTTGCGTCACACGTACGTCGGGGTTTCACGGAGAGAAGCAGAACGTCTTAATGGAGAAGAAGACGTGCGGATGATACGAACAGCGCTGTTATTCAACAATACCGCCCGATCATCAGACTATCATATGTTTCTGTCACTCCATAGCAACCGTGGAGGCCAGATAAACACACACACACACACACACACACAAACAATACAAACAACACAAAGAAAGAAAGAAAGAAAGAGAGAAAGAAAGAGAGATTTGAGCGCTTGCTTGTGGCTTCCCTCCTCTGTTAAGTACCCTTATAAAAGCCTTTGGTCACATCCTGTGACATAACTGCAACGCAGACTGATTCCAGAGAGAAACACACTTCAAGAGATGTTGCTCTCTTTAAAGTGCACCTCATCAGCAGTGTGTAGCCTTTCCATTGGACAGTGAGGGCTCAGTCCATTCCGAATGCAGCCAGATGTTCCGCAGCATCAGCATCAGCATCAGCATCAGCCTCAGCATCAGCCTGTGGCCTACTTTCAGCAGCACCGAGCGGAGCTCCTACACAGACACGATTACATAACGATGTTTGGAAGGAGCTCCTGTGCTTCACACCTGAGACCGACTGTCAGCAGCGGCGCAGAGTCAAAAAGACTCAACTCTTCCTCAGTAAATCGCACCTTCACCATCCTTGGACGTAGTCAAGCTAATGTGAGCGCCTTATTAGCTTTGTGACAAAAGTCTCTATGAGGGGGGGGGACGATGTATCCAACATACACTCGACGTATCGCCGCTTCTTCCCAGGTGCGACGAGGTCAGTGAATAGTACAGATTGTACAGACAGTATTGAAGCTGCTCTGCTGATCCCCGTGTGTGTGGATCTACAGCCCCGCCCACAGTACTCACGTGCACTTCTTTTATTTCTGCTGTAAGACTTTCTATTGCATTTTACTCAGTCGTCTGTTGACTTGGTCCACTCATATGTAAGCGTATATAAATGTAACCAACTTCTTCAGAAGAGAAGAAACCCCCGTGTTACATTCAGACCAAGTCAATACTGTACTTTTTCTTGTCCAGGACAACTACCTGTCCCTTGTTAGAGTAATACATCATGGGAAATGTATTTTGAAGTGTTTTTTTTTCCACAATCCTGGCATACACAGGGAGCCGGTTTACAAAGTTTACACAAAAGCGCAGGAAAATGTGGGGAAATCGGCTAAATAAAAGTGTGTATGAGATGATGTCATATACAGTACATTTAATGCATGATACAGTGTGTGTATTTAGGTATACTAGGCTTTACACTCCACGTTTCAAAGAGATACGACACTGGATAAGTTAGACAAAATAATAAATGCTGTTTTGTTAAACGCTATTGTGGTATGCAAGTTTTCAATTGTTCCAATAGAAACGACTGATGAATATAAACGATAATGATTTAATGCAGGAACTACAAGGATTATCAAACGGGCATCAAAGGGATGAATCGAGCATTTATGAAGTAATTAGAGGAGATTTTAAAATATCGTGATATATATATCGTGATATTACTTATAGACCACGTCGCCCGGCCCTAGTCTGTATAATATATATGGTGAAACATCAATGGAGGAATTGTTTTGATGATATAATCTAGATAACATGTGTATATATTTCCATTTACATCCTTGTTTGCCTCTCATGCTTCAGAAAAAAGCAGCTGAGGGGATCAGATGCTTTCTATCAATGGCTGTTACCATAGCAACGCCCTGCTCCAAACATAGACACATTTTAACCCTCTCCTCTCCAGAGACTGACTCACAACTTATGATATATATGTACTGTATATATAAACGAATGCAAATATGAATCATTAATACCGTGGCTTTATTCAATACTTGATCAGTCAGTTATTTACGAATAATAGTATAATGTTATAAAAACAGATGTTTCATTTCTAGTAACACTGTATGTGCGTGCGTTTGCTGTTGTGATAGTAAACACGTGACACGATAACAAGGAGGGAGTAAACATCCTGTTCATTCAGTGGAACATTCCAGGCTCGCAATCGACTAATATTCAGCAGTTTTGTGTTTTGTTTTTTTTCAATTACTGATGTTGTTTAGCCGTGTAATACAGATCGGATTGGTAATAAGGTGAAAAAAGGGAAGAATGAAGGAAAAGATATAGTAGATGTGATATTAGGGTCAAAGGTCAAGCCCAAGAGGACGTGTCAATCGGGAGGAACGTTTGCGTTGAAATGAGCGGTCCAAACAAAATAAACGCGCGACAAACGGAAAATGAAGGTGGTGTTAGGTTAGAGGACGTTTTCAGTCGCCTTGTAAACAAACTGACGGACGCGCTCTGCGAAAAATGTCTCATCTATAAACGCTAACGTCGATCTGGTATCTGACGGAGTGGAGGGATAGCTCGTGTTTTCTGGAGAAATTCTAATATTTTTATATTTGCAAATGTGCTGTTATAAGAAAGAATCGTAAATTATGCTGAGCATGAGGCCGGACATGCATGATTCATGACACGCCCACCGATGATGTCACTCAAACGACTCACAGCTGGGATACAGCCAATATATCATTCTGGCAATTTTATTGGCTGGTATTGACATATTGCAAATATATATATATATATATACATACAGTATGTTGTGTATTTATAGTGATATCTATTTTTTGTTCTATTTGCTTTTCTTTATTTATAGTTTTGTATAATAACTGATCGATGAAGTGAAGTTAGTTGTTCAGTGCAAGTTTGTTAAACTGTAAGACGTCCCGCCTCCATTACATGTCACACACACACACACATACTGTACATACACACACACATATATAAACAGAATATATATATACATACATATATACACGTATACAACATGTACATAGACACACACATACTGTATATACATATACAGTATACACATATACCTACAATAATTGTGCATGTTTATGTATATAGACACTGTATGTATACATATACACACACACACGTTTATGTATCTACATATATATATATATATACTGTGTGTATATATATACACACACACACACACAGGTGTATAGTGTGTACTTTTTTCCACTCCATTTTGATTGTTATTGCCGTCGGCCCCAAAAACCTAATGTTGGCCCTAGACACCCATCAAACTCAGGACTTTAAAGCGTTCTCTAACGCGTGAGTCACGTCCTGCAGCGTTAAACTTATTTTTGCCGTATGCTGAGACTGGACTGTTGCCTTCAGCTCCCCGCCGCCCGATGACACACAGCAGCTCAGGTGTTTGTTTTGATAACGTTTGGACATCAGCTGTACGGGGGCAGCAGAAGACCCAAAGTGTCACGGAGGCAGCACAGGTCCCGATCCATCCACCACATTCAAATAACGTCCACGTTAGCTCGATTCTTCTATCACCTGCTAACGCTCGGCGAGCCCTTGAGCTAAATGAGGTCATACGTCCGAGCACACAAACGCCGTCCGACGGCACGACAAAGGCTTCCGCTGAGACCGCCGTCTGCGCGGCCGGCTCTAAACCGTGGAGCGCTCCATTACTATGCAAATCTAATGAAAATTCCGTCGCCAGATACTTCAGCTGCTTGTTCTCGATCCCAGAGCGAGCGACGGGGGCTCAGATCCAGATCCAGCTTCGGCTTCGGCTCCGGCTTCAGCTGCCTGTCCCTCTTTGACTAATTGGATTAATGTTGGAGCTTTAATTAGAACAATCAGCTGGTGCGAGGCAGAGGACGCTCCAGGAACACTGAAGACGTAAACAAGAATCAGAAGGAAACAACACTGGGGGAGAGGGGGAGTATCTCTTAGATTATAGGGGAAAAAAAACAGCTGATTATCAGGAAACAGAACCGACGAGGACCAACAGAGTCTGCTGATCAAAGCTCTGTCAAAACCACAAAGTGGTCCCTGTCCCCCCAGAGCTCTTCACGGGGTCTGAAAGCTCCACCAAATCCTCTAAATCCTCAAAATTAGAATTAGCACTGCCACAAAATGACTCTGGAGCACCTCTGACCGGTGTTAGGCTTCAATCAGAGGTCGGACAAGATACATTGTGAATCTCCACGTGAGATGGATGGACTGTTACAATAGGAGATCGATGCATTGATTGGCTGTCCAGGTCACCGCAAAGCTGCACACGGTGAGGCTGTGATAATGTGGGGGGAAAGCGCACACACACACACACACACACACACACAGAGGGAAACCCCACAACTTTCTGTGCTCCGGCGTGAGAGGAATAATCCCATTCTAATCCCAGCACGGAGGAGTGCCGTGTTTCTTACGCTTTAATCCGGGAAAACAGACACGGAACACGGAGAGGCACGTCATCAAAAACCGATTCTAATTGATACCGTGACGTCACAGCGCCAAACAATCGCCGATCGTGGCAATATGGAGCGAGCGGAATGACCCGAGTCCAGAAAAAAAACGCAGGCAGGCTGGATTAGGATGTGCGCCGTGTGCGTTTATTCCTTACCGTAGAAGGCATTGCGCGTAATCTGGCCACCCATGTCTCTCTTTATTCCCGTGGAGTCCGCTCGCTCGTGGTCTGGACGGATTAACGGCGGGCGCATCCCGGTTTCGGTGCCATGACTGCGCGCTCACATCCAGGCTTCACGCGCCGTTTGTCCTGGAGAGATGCAAACACTGGAGAGAAGACCCACACCTCCCTGAGCGCACGACACATCCGCGAAGAGGCAACTCCCCCCATTCACACACACACACACACACACACACACACACTCTCACACTGGGATTTACATAAAAGGTGGAGACTGCGAGTGACTGAGCGCCTTTAACACTGTCACTGCCGCACAAGGAGGTTATTTATAGGCCATGATGTGTATAAGGGAAGGGGAGAGTGTGTGTGTTTGTGTGTGTATGAGTGCGTGTACATGCGTGGAAATCCTTGCATCAACACACTGTTTATTTATTTATTTATTTATCTGGTGTATATACTATATATACTGTATATATATATATATACACACACTCTCTCTCTCACACACACACATTCATTCATTCATTCATTCATTTATTTAAGTCAGAAGTGATAAAGCTGTATTGCCCCCAAAAGGCTCAAACAATACTATGCTGCAAAAGTAAAGATAAACCAAAAAGTAAAAAAAATAAATAAATAAATAAATAAAATACAACCCATGAAAAAAAAAAATACTTTAAATAAAAGTAAAAGTTAAGGGAAAAAGGAGAAACAAAGCTTAACAGTTTCCTTCCATATGAACAAGATAAACATCTCACATAGAGACAGACACACCCACATAACATGACACACACACACACACACACACACATATATATATATATATAAATATATATATAAAAACAATACAAATATGAAGATAAAGAGTTTTCCCCCCTTAAAGTGATGTTATAGAGGACATGAAAACATTAAAATAAGAGCAGGCACACAAAAAAGAAAGCAGCCATAAATAAATAGATAAATAAATATTGTTAAAAAGCATATTTCTTTTTTGTAAGTAATATTGTTGTTATTGTCTTGAAAACACATTTATATATATCTTTTTTTATGTTTTTCCCTCCCATGGCCTCGGCTTTATTACCGTGTGCTGTGTTTTACGTCTCACCCAGGATTTGGACGTTCAGCGTCCCCAGGAACTCTTTAGTGCGGCGTGTAAGGTTCCCCGCTCTGTGTTTATTGTGTTTATCTCGTCTATCTTTGTGCTCGGAAAAGAAAAGCGCCGTGTGTGTGTGTGTGTGTGTGTGTGTGTGAACGCGGCTCCTGAGCCTCGGAGTGCAGCCGGTCACATTCTTCGCTCTCAGCACTCAGCGTTTCACCTTAAGTCCCTTCTTCTTCTTCTTCTTCTTCTTCTCCGGGAGCCTCAGGGCCCCCCGGCAGACAAACGTGCGACCCCTCGGGTATCGGGCTGTCATCACGTATCCTCGGTGACCTCCGGGTCCTCCTCTGTGTTTACTTTGGGCCCAGAGCGAAGCCACTTACACCGGGAATGTGGGAGATGGGCGAGGTGCTCTCAGATACGCCGAATTCATCGCAGCAGATGTGAAGAATCCCTCGATGTGGAGACGCACAGAACCGTCCGTTTCCCCTGATGTATGACAGGTAATAATATTTAGATCTCCATTTCCCCACTTTACTTTTTAACGATAACAACCAACGTAACCATAACAAATAGTGGATCTGTCCTGGGACGGGGATCAAAATGAAATCAGGGACGCGGCCTCCAGGTCCGCTCCGCTAAATGAGACACTGTAGACACACATGGTGAGCACATTTGAGGTGAAGACAGTTGATGGGAATAGTAATTGCTCACAGAGAGCTCGACGCCGCGCGACCGCATTTGGTTTCCTGTATCATTTGTGCAAACAAAATCTGGATTCAAGACTTTCAGAAGCTTATCTGATGCCAGCCGGAGCGCCGCACGGTCGCCACGGTGATTTTTCGACTCGGGCCGACGGCAGCGCAGGCTTAGCGTTCAGCTGAGTCATCGAAATCACACAAAACGAGGACAACAGAGCGATCGACAGCGTGTCCAGATGGACCTCCATCCTTTGACTTCCTGTTTTAATGAGGCTACTTTGTACCGGTGGAGTGAAGCATCAAAGCCAGAATCTGTACTTTTACTTCATTACATATGATGTAAAAACTGATGTGTCATTAAACGATGTATATAAATTCGTCCTATAGACTTTGCTGCCTGTGTTCCACTAATCCCGCCCACACTGCATTGGTTTAATGGCCGTCCCTGTTTAGTGCCATTAGCATCATCAGCAGATGTTCACGCTCGTCCCCAGGCTGTCCAATGAATGAACGAATGAAGGAATCAATGAAGGAATGAATGAATGAATGAATGAATGAATGAAAATGCTGTGCTTGTGCCTTCCCTCTGTCTGCATGATGGAATAATCCCCAGATTATTGGATGAATATTCTGCTCTTACTGACCGGCCACGTGTCTGTTTAGTTTGAGAAAGTCTTCTGTCAAATCAAAAAGAATATTATGACAATAAGACAAATCTTTGGTCAAAACATTAGAAAATGAAGTTAAATAAATGTCTTAGTTCTTTTAGAACATCCTTATTGTTGTATTGACTAGTTTGTGTGTGTGGCTGTTATCTGTCAATGTGTCCAAGTTCTGGTGAGTTCTTGGACATCTTCAGTGGATTTGGAAGGAGAAGAAGAAAGAGGAGGAGGAGGAGGAGGAGAAGAAGAAGACGGAGAAGGAGAGGAAGGAGGAGAAGAGGGAGGAGTAGAAGAAAAAGGAGAATAGACGAAGGAGAGCAAGATGAAGAAGAAGGAAAAGAAGGACATAAAGAAGAAGAAGACTAAGAAGAAGAAGAAGAAGAATGAGAGAAAGATGAAAAAGAAAAAGAGGAAGAAGAAGAAGAAGAGGAGGGGCGTCCAGTGGATCACTGGTCTAAGCTTGTATCACGTAACACAGCGGCGTGGGTTCGATTCCGGCCTGTGTCCTTTGCTGCATGTCATCTCCTATAAAAATATGACATAAAAAAGAAGAAGAAGAAGAAAAAGAGTGATGAAGAGTAACACTGAAAGGCTGTAACTGTCAAAATGAGTCATCACAGTCAGGGGACGAACACGTAGACGTCTGTACATCTTAGACGGGGAATGAATCCGTCCTCGTCTGTCATCTCCCAGCATGCTTCACTCTTCGACAACAGCTGGAGACCACGGCGTGTGTGGGTCTGTGCGTGAGGCACACGCGCCCACAAAGCAAGATGAAGGAGTCCATTAGCCCAATAAAACACAATGTCCGTGAATATAAGAGGGACAAAGAGGGACAAAGAGGGACGAACACAACAAACGGTACTTTGTGGAGTGTAACAGCTCAGCAAGGTGTGAAGTGAGCGCTGAGGCCACCGTACGCCACTCTGTGTGGACCTGAAAGAGAATCCGGCGACAGATGCCGAGTGGAGGAGA
>OMNV01018498.1:5815-18663 GCA_900303265.1 Brotula barbata
TTTGTAAAACTTTTTTTTTTTTTTTTTTTTTTTTTTGCTAGCCTGTTTAAGAAGAAAAATATTTTTTGCATAACTAGATATGAATATGTGAAATTATATAATGTCAATTTGAACTATTTCAATTTTTAAGGAATATTAACTCAGGTTTTAGCATAAATATCAAATAAATATATACTCCAAATGTAAGCCAGGACCCATTTATAATGTAAAGAACGAATACGTCTAAATGTGTGGCTGATGGATGTGAAGCTGTTAGATTAGCTAAAAAAAACTAATCTCACTACAGATTGGTCGTCAGACAGAGAATAATTTCATTATGATCATGTGTTTTCTACGGAAGCCTATTGAGGCCGAAATTTTAAAAAAATATATACAACAACAAAATATCAGTTTAGAAACTCCAAATTATGAGATAAAAACTTGAAATTTTGACTTTTAATTGACTTAGTAAAGTTTTAATTATGAGATAAAATCTACATTTTGACTTTGTAAAGTTCTAATTATGAGATAAAAACTACATTTTGACTTTGTAAAGTTTTAATTATGAGATAAAAACTGCATTTGGACTTCGTAAAGTTTTAATTATGAAATAAAAACTACATTTTGACTTTGTCAAGTTTTGAGTTTCAGTGTGAACAGGTGCTGCATAGTGTCGGTGTTCAGGTTCTATCTATCCACACATTCATTCCACGGTGCTGTGATCTTCTTTCACGTATGAAACAACACACATATGAAGTATTTTAGATTTGTAAAATTAGTTTGGAATTCAACCTCAGCGTGTCGATGATCCATTTTTTAGGACCCATTTATGGAACGGTATAGAGCTGCACTTCTGTAATGCAGCATATGCTCAGACTGAAACTCCTAGTTATGACAAAATAAGTCAAAATTTTCAGTTTTATCTATCTTATAACTACAATTTTCCAAGTAGAAGTATGACATTTTATTTTCGTCTATCGTGGTGTGCCCAGGCTTCCATAGTTTTTCGTGTGATCACAGTTATATCGCGTTTGATGAGAGCTGTTTCCTGTGCATTAGCAGTGTTGTTGGTGTGATTTGCAGCGTTATCAGTGTTGTCGTGCCTTTTTGGGTGAGATCAGAGCTGTTTACATTGTGAACCGAGCTGTTTTCAGAGCGGTCAGTTGGCTTCCACGTCATCGTGTGTTTTCAATGTCATCACACTCGTTTACAGTGAGAGCAGGAGGGCGGATACACAAGTTTTAATAGCTGTTGATTAGACTTCTACATTGTGTTATGCATACCATCATTAAGTTTATTTATTAATTACACTATACTATAATATAGTGTAATAAAATAAAATAAAATTATATTAACTGTTTTTTATTGTTTATATATTATATCTCAGGTTAATTTACATTCATACTATTCTTATCTATTACAACCATCTGTATATTCATATTTATTACCAGCTGTATATTTCACATTTCATATCCCATATTCTTAGGTTAGTCTTTATTGTTTATATCAGTCTTTACTGTATATTTTTAGTCTTTATTGTATATTTTTAGTCTTTATTGTATTTACTTCTGCATTTATTCTATACCATTTGATTTGATTTTATGTTTCTACTGATGCTGCTGTAACACAAGAATTTCCCAGTTTGGGATCAATAAAGTAAATCTTATTTTATCTTATCTTATCTTATCTTATCTTATCTTATCTTATCTTATCTTATCTTATGATATGATATGATATGATATGATATGATATGATATGATATGACATGACATGATAGAAAAGAAAAGAAAAAAATAGAACTTATAATGGATATAATATAGTTTCAGTCAATCAGAGATAGATCACCATTTCTTGTACTTACCTTTTGTTATGCTGCATAATTTGATCCAGTTGCCCTAATGAAGTAGCTCGGGTCTGTTGGAAGAACTTAATCAATGAGCTCGGAGTTGACACCATTAGACGATGTGTAACGTGTCATCGGATCTTGCTTTTATCGAACGGGGTATGAAGAAGACCCCCCAGGAGCTGATTTCACTGTGATCACGGTTCTTCTTCATTGTAATCAGAAGCATTCTCAGTGTGATCAAGCTTTTTTTTTTCCAATTGTCTTTTCACTGTGATTACAGTTGTTTTGGCTTTTGTAAGGCAGTCTGGTGTGTACTGATCATATGTGGGTACCGTAATCAACAGAAAAATTAAGAATTACAGCCTGATGAACTGCTGCAGATTAGATTTCATACATTGTCTCTCGTTTGCTGGGAAATAAACTCGCTGACAAAACACTAATGGGACACTTTCAACTGGAATTATTTGATAAGCAGCGATCACAAAGAAAAGCACTCGCCCATCACTAACCCATGCCAGCTGTGGCGGCAAAACAATGAAACGTGCCTGTGTGACAACTTCCAGTCGGACCGATTCCAGAACAGGAAGTGCAGTCATTTCTAATCTTCCTCCAGACCCTTCTTTTGTTTGTGCTTTGTTTTGTTTTTAGCTTTTGTAATGAAGTGGAGTCACTCTGGGATATTTCAGCGCGTTTATTTATTTATTTCAATGCTGCAGAGGACTGAAGCCACATCTGTTTGCATCTCTGTACTGATTTTTATGGTTTTGTTCCATCGCAAAATTGGCTTTGTGTTCAGTTAAAGCACACCCTAATGTGGTCTAATGAGGCGGGAATGATGGAAGTTTTCATTTATTTGGTTGGGGTTCATTTTAGTTTGCATAACTACGTTCTAAGAAAAAAAATGGAGCAAAGTGCCGTGATGAGTTAGATGTTTAATGTCTTGGATTAGTCTAAAACAGATTTTATTTTCTAATTGTTTGATCTATGAAGGCTTTTTTAATTGAAATTCCTGTAAGTGTTGTATTATGATATTGTAAATAAACTCTATACAGTATGTATGTAAATTCTACATGCTGCTGTTTCCCACTCAACCCTTTAGCGACAATATAAAAGTGATCACTCACCTGAAAACACATCCTGCACAAATTTTAATGATTTTGGGGGAAAATATGTCAGAACTGCTGACCTCTTACTGATATTTTTGGCTCTCACTAATGGACCCCTATGCGGTATTTGATCGATAGAACAGGTTGAAAAGCGTCAAATTCATTTTAGTTCCTGAGCCCAAATCGATCTCAAGTGGGCGGATCAGTAAAACCACTGCAAATTTGCCTGCATTACAACAAATTTTTAGTTAGTATTTCTATTATCATTGTTGTTATTAATCTTGAATGATGCCCCAAAATGTACCAAAAATGTCTCATAATCCAGTTTAAATCAAATAAGTCCCCTTTTAACAGTGCTTTCGGAATGTGGTCGATAATTCAACAAGCGACCCGATTGGAGAGGAAACGGCCAATCGGGATGACTTTCTCCAAGTCGGTGATTGGCTGCTCTTGTGGCACATTTGTAAAGCTGCGAGCAGAGCAGAAATATTCAGAGCGCAACGGTGACACTGTGAGCGAGTTCTGTGCTCAGAAAGTCCGCCTGAGGCACACGGTGCTACTCCATGGTGTGGCGCCTCTCCTATTAGTTTCTCTTTTAAGGACACCGCAGCCCCCGGTGGACAATTCAGGAACAGCTAGTGCGTTGGATTGAAAAAGTACAACGACGTCTGTAATTTTCAACACTTTTCAAAATCAGCTAGTTGGGTCAGACTGGACCCTTTGGCGGGCTGTTTCTGGCCCAGGGTCCATATGTTTCACACCCTGCTCTACATAAATTATAAGTTTATTTTGATACAATTAAGTTCAACAGGGCTACCGGTACATGTAAGAGTAATATGATGCCAAATATCTCTATTTTGTTCCAATTTACCAAAGAAAATAATGTCAAAAACAATAAGATGCCCATTGATATAAAGCCATAAACAGTACAATCTATATACAAATACTTATATATTAGTTTTCTAACCATTTGTAAGTGATGATGTATAATTTACTTTCTTTAAAATTTACATTTTATATCCTCCTTCCTTCCTTTCCTCCCGGCTAAATCCAAGCGTTCAAAAAACAGCGATCCTCCAGCACCAATATTAAAATCCTATAAACGCTTCACCCTGATATATAGCGTGAGCATGTATGGAGTGTAGATGGGATCCAAGTGGATGACTAAACATAGAAAGGTGATAATCAGAGCTGCAGGGCGTGGCGGTAATGATAGGGAGTAAAACATTGACCTTTAAGATTCCACACCGCACGGACACATTCCTTGTGTCCGTATTAAAATATGTGAATTGCACGCTGGGCCGTAGCCAAGAGGACGGTATCAGATTCTGCAGTCAAAGCTCACCATCCACACAGATGTCAATCATCGCTCTCCCAAGTGACGGATGACCTCTATCATATCTATCCCTTCCAATCTATAAGTGCTCCTCTGGTCCCTGTCTCTGTATGTCGTCTTTTAGTCTCATCCTAACCATCTGAACACGCACCAACAGCTCCCACTCTAGGTTTCTATCACATCTCGCTCCATCCATCCTCCTCCTGCCTTTTCAGGTCTTCCTGACCACATTTCCCCCCTCCACTCCAACGTCATCGCTCACTCTGATACTTTCGCCCCGTCCCTCTGCGTCCTCCGCTTGCGATCTCTACCCGGCGGCTTCGCTCCTCCTCTGTTGTCGCGGCGTGTCTAGGTGCTGCGTTTCCCTCTCGCTCCGAAGGCGCTCAGGACGCACGCAGCCCGTCGAAGGCCATCTGTTGTCAGATCTGACAGGACGGAGCGCGGCGCTAGCACTGGCTTTGGCCACCGCCATTGGCACGGCCCGGTTGGTGGCCATGGCAGCACAAACCCTAGCAGAGGCCCAAGCAGACAGCCAGCTATCTCACCGCGCTGATAAACAGGTTGTTCGTTTACAGGCACCTGGCGAACGAGCTGGAAATGGAACATAGTTTAGTTCAGGGATGAAGGGAATCAATACTGCAAATAGCTTCTATGCACGAGACCTCCAACCGAATGAGAGAGACGGTGCTCTGAAAACGCTTACACGCTGTATGTTGTGCTGTTTTTGTCTATTTTGGAGTCCAAGAGCTATCAAACGTTATTATTATTATTAGTAGTAGTAGTAGTAGCAGTAGTAGTAGTAGTCTTAGTATTATTACTATTATTATTAGTAATAATACTAATTTATTATATTATTTTTATTATTTATTTTATGATTATTATTTTTATTATTATTATTATTATTATTATTATTATTATTATTAAGGCTTTTGTCGATAGATTTTACTCCGTGTTTTTAGTTTTAACGTCTATGTGTCCTCAAATGTCTCATTTTTGAATGCGTTTGCCAAACAGCAGCCTGAATGTAACCGCGTGGAAAGTAAATTTATCTCCGTTTGTTAATTACTTGAAATTTTCTTACATTCCTTGCAAAAACTTACCGCGGTGGGTAACCATGGTATTTAAAAGTATCCAATTTTACGAATCGATCTGCTTCCAACTTCATTACAGCAGTACGTTTAAATGACATAAAACCAGAGTTGTTACCCTTTTTAATTTCGTCGCAGCTAAAATTTGATATTTCAATGACAAATACGAACTATAAATGTCTCTGCTGTCATTTCTGATCTGATTAGCTTGTACACGTTGCAGCATAATTGGTGCTGTTGTTGTCGTGTAGCTGCTTTGTTCCGTATCAGGGGACTAAATTGTAACAATCATGGTTCCGATTGGTTTCAGATAAAAAATTTTAAAAAATCCAAGTGAACCAAAATAAAGCAACAAAAGTGTGTTGATGTTGTGGATGAGTCGCTCCTTTCAATCGTTGGGGTTGTTAGAATCGTCCATCGTTATATCCTACATAACTTATTTGACCATAGTGGCTACAGGGCTGCTAGAAACTTGGATATTATAGCAAAAAGTGGGTAAGTCTAACAAAATATTGAAATCGTCAGTCGGGGTAGAGTACCGCCAGCAGCGATGTGGGTCAGCAATCAGAGAAATAGACCGCCGTGGCATTCCCTGCCATTTGTAGGGGTTTGCCACCATCAAATGAGGCCTTTGTGCTCTGCTCTCCAGCCATCTGTTCGACTCCTCCTCGCCTCCTTTCGTCCTTCGACTTCACCCCTTTCTCTTCTCTCCTCCGCGAAGGGACACCGACATCATCGCACAATGACACGGAGAGTGTGTTTCACCCTCTCTTCAAATCAGGTTAGCCGGTCAAAAAGGTGTGAAATGGCTCACTGCTTTGTGAACCAAATCTCTGTCCTCGCATTATTCCTGGGCGGCGGAGGAGCAAAACACGCACACGAGCACGCCAACATTTGGAATCTTTAAAAAAAAATTTGTGAAGAAAATTTTTTTTTTTTTTTTTTTCTCACATCGCAAATGAATCGCCGACATTTTTAATGGAAGCAACTGCAGAAGATCGTGGCAAGACAAATGTGGAGATAATAGAAGCAGTTGTTATTCCTTTTCACGCTCTTTAATCAATTATCATTTGGCCACCTTCCATTCATCAGAGTTGTCTGTACATGATGAGATTAGCAGTTTGATTACGCATTGATTATGTTGTTCGGAGGCAGGTTCAAAATAGAAGCGGCCTCTGAAACCGCAAATGAGATCACACTTACATACCTGCACGGCCTACCTCTACCTGTCTCTCCTCCTCCCTCCAAATGACCGGATTTGTCAGCAAACAGGGGCGAAAGCTCGCCGAGATAAAAGGCTTCATATTGATTCTCTTCCACGTGAATTTTGACTTTGCGTCACAAAGGATTCTAATCAGTGCTTCTGTAATTGTATGATTTGAGAGTGATTACCGTAATTGCAGCCAACTATAAACCACCTACAGCCCTAACCAACTGTGGATGGAGCCTCAAAAACCTCCGTAATTGGTGAACTAAAACAGCATCCGACTACCCGATCCACTTTGCTCTCCACGTGGTAGATATCTGGAGGAGATATTCTTCTTCTTGTTATGAGAAATGCTGTCAGACTGCAAGCAAGGGCGCAAAATCACGCAGACGGAGACAAAACCTGGAAGAAACGACGATGCCCATGTTTATTTTAGAGAATGTGAAGAGATCGGGATGGGGGCAAAAGGTTTCCAGGGGTTTGGGCAAGAGGCGAGCTCTGGTCTAGGGTTCGAAGAACACAAAGGAGGAAGTAGAGACAACCCTGGTTACACAGGCAAAGGTTTGAGACTAGAGAGTTCGGATAGCAGGTACCCCTAACAGATACAGAGACGGGTAAGGAGCCAACGTATCAGCGTGAAGTGCACGAGTCGGCAGGAATAGAACGCGACCGGTGAAGATTAGCAGAGCTGGCAACAGATGTGCGTGTTGACATTGGCTCCAGATGTCTGATCACAAGTCAGAGACAACAGTTGTGACAAATGTTGACATTTAAGGGCAACTTTCAATCTAAGCACAATTACCGTGACTGACTTCAACCTTTCAGGGCAACACTTCACACAGCTTCCTGTTACTGAACCTGTCGTCTCTACTACGGCTGACGCGGAATCCAATTTATCAGCGGGAAGAGAATCACGCCTTCCGCATAATCTTTAATAAGAAAATATCATGAGCAGCGCATCAGCAGGTGACTCCAGGAAAAGAGCGAAGAGGGATTAGCTGTCACGTTCCAGGAAGAAAAGGAGAGGGGTGCGTTAGAACCGAAGGACTGACATCAGAACGGGAAACAGTCCGTGTGGAATTTGTTTCCCTGTGTGCTTCTGTTTGACTCATATGCAGCATCCTGGCCGGCGACAGGACGGATAAATTGGCTGTTGTAAGCTTCTTAAGGATTCCACTTGATTACAGTCTTGTTTTTTTCCTGGAGGATAGAACGGTAATTACCAGTGAGTTAACGTGTCGCCGAGATTAACATGTTTGCCAAACCGTTCTCGGGCGCCCGACGTCCCGTAACTCACGTTAACGGCTCTCCGCGGCGGTCGGGTATCTTATTTGTCCACCTGGCGGGGTCAAGGGAAGTGGCGGTGGGGCGATCCGCGTGTCAGCCGGCGACCGAGGTCTCTGTGTGTGTGTACCGTCTGTGCTCTTCGTCGCTCACATGCTCGGCTTGTGATATCCGGCTTTTGTGGCAGATGTAAGCCTTTGATTGGAAGATGTTTCTCCCCTCTGGGTGGTGGGCTGCTCTACAAAGTCATAACACAGCACATTGGGTTCCTTGTTGTCAGATGATCGGACCGACTTGTGTCTCTGTGTGTGTGTGTGTGTGTGTGTGTGTGTGTGTGTGTGAGTCTGTGTGTGTTCTCCAGTTTGTCTGAAACAGTTTCAAATAACAATACATGTCAAAGCCGGTGAATAAGCAGCCTGACTGTCGGAAGCTTTTGTCTTCAAGACCTTTTCAATATTGTGCGAGAATGTCAGCGTGTTGATTGGGGATTTGCCAGGAGGAGCACGCGTTGGAATAAAAGTGGGCTTTAGTCGCTTATGAAAGCTTTTCACATTTTTGTCTCTCATCTAAAGTGGCTTTGTGTTTTAAGTTGGGGTCTGCGTGTGTGTGTGTGTTTGTGTGTAGGTACGTGTGTGGGAAGGATAGGAAGTGGGTTATAGAATAGATGTGTCATCAGGATGAGGGCGTGGACTTCGTGGGGGAAAACAAAGAGATCCCCCTTCAACAGGGCTAACGGGGAAAGAATGCGAAAATATTGCAGTAAAAAAACGTAAAAATACAATGAAATAAAAATCAAACCAACTTCCTGAAGACTACTACTCATATACTGTATACTACTCATATCCTATCTAGACTAGCCTAGGTAGATCACCGCTTATGCACACGAGCCACAAGATTTCATGCTAACGCTAATCCTACCGTCATTTTAGACTGATTAAACAATTCACATATCACACAGAATTTATGAATTTCAGCTTGTGATTTTTTCATTTACTCGCCATTATAAGACATCATTTTTCCATCCTTCACGGTCACAAAAGCGACATCCTGGCCACGTATCAGTACTTCCTGTAGCCTTCCAGTCGGTATTCCTGCTTTGTTTTCCCTTTTATCGCCTGATGGAAGTGACATTTCCCTCATTTTCCTCCTTTGTACCTATTGCTGGTGACACACTGTGTAAATAGAGGATGAGCACACACACGTGTTCTCCAACACACTCTCTCAAGGTCCCGGTTTACTGCATGTCATACGAATGTGAACTTTCATAGCATACAGTCACGTTGCAGTGCTCTTTCTGTGTTCTTTGTGCAGGACCCCAGGGTGACCTTTTGTCTTTAAAAGGTGTCCTTCTGTTACCTCTAAATATCACCTGGCTTCTCCTGACCACGAGGAGAGACAGTGTGGTGTGGAGAACGTTAGAGCTTTGTTGTAGTTTAGTTGCAATTGAAAATTCTTAACCATCATTCCTACTAAAGAATGCTCTAAAACAGGGGTTTGCACGGACCGCCTTTCTGACTCTGAAGCAACCAGCAAACGCTGATATTGGGAGTTAAACTCTGGAAATTATAGATCGATATGATTATCCTCAAACAAATAAATAAAAAATAAGTAATGATTATTTTCAAGCTGCCTCTGGCATTAAAATGACTTAAGTACTGAAGTTATTCTCACGGACCACCTGCAATACCTCCACGGACCACCGGAGGGCCGCGGACCACAGGTTGAAAACCCCTGACATAAACTATAACCACCTCTCCCTTAGATTATTTGACTGTACAGTATTGGATTTTCTAAATGGAGGCCACAGCATCCCCTCTCAATCCAAAGAGCCAGGGGGCTCTGTTAACATCCCTTTGTCCTAATAAACACAGGCTAGCAATCACATGCTCACGGCAGCCAATCAGGTGCCGTTTCCAACACGCCAATGTGGCCCGCCCCGGAGGCGTAGAGGCACGGAGGAAAACAAGCCCTTCAAGTCATGAAATAGATACAGCCTACAATGTTTCGGATTTTCGACAGTCGCAGGAGTGAGGATAATGGTATAAAAGCGTTCTTTCCGCTTCACTGCTCCACTGGACTCAAATCCATCCACAGACACACACACACACACACACACACACACACTACACTGATTTTACCACACTTGGACGTGTAACTGTAGTTTAAGCCTCAACCAAGGTTTCTGTGTATTTCTAGGGTTGATTGTAGGTCTAAAAAAAACAGAATACGCAGAAGAGTATTTTGTACTGTACATACTGGAATGTGTGTGTGTGTGTGCCCTGCACAAAGTCTTGGGATAGTCAAACAGCGTGTGCCAGGGCGGCTGCCTACACACTCGCTCACACGTTACCGTGACCGATCTGTTTCCCTTATTTATCGTTCGTGCTCATTTCGTTACAAAAACACCACGATGGGGGAAAAAAAAGTGCGGTGCAAACACCCAGAAACAAGCGTGTGCAGCTAATAACTGTCTAAATACTAATTTGCACATTGTTGTTTTTAGTGCAGAGGCACAGCGTCTCCTCTGGCATTATTACAGCTCAAGCAGCCGCAAATGAGACGGGCGAGGAGCAGGGGAGCGTTGGATGGAAGCAGCCGGGGAGCAGGGAAAGCAAAGCAAAAAGGAGGTGAATGTGACTAATTAGATTTGACATTGCTTGGCTCGAGGGCAGGAAGTGTGGGGAGACAGGATTTGAGTGAGGACAAGGGTGGCTTTGGAGCGGGGGCGGCTATTTAACCGCATATCCTAGAAATCAAAGCCCAGGGGCGCTGTCAAACCAAACATGTCCCCCTCGATGAGGTGCAAGAACAGAGACGAGCTGTGACCTCTGATCTTCAACCTATTCACGTTCTGGGAGAGGTCGGGGAGTTCAAATCTGCCCCTGCGTTCGGCCCCGGAGGGGGAATTTCCAACCTGAGGAGGTTGTATTGGCAGGCTGAGGAGAAAACGGTTGATGATGTAGAAGATAGCGTGTATAGTTTTACGCTGAGCTCTTTAGGGGCAGGTGGCCTACTTTGCATATGCAGGTTCTGGGGTGGTTGTGGGAAATGTGATGTCTGCTTGTTTATTTTTCAATAAATGGGTAATCGCATTGATTCTATTGGATTTTTGGTTGCCATTTTAGTTGTATATTAAATTTGCAGAAGCAGCAAAAATCAGACGTAAGCTCCTTAACAACACAGAATGTATTGATTTTCCCAACATTTCACAAAAAAAACAAACTTTTCCAGTACAATGAAGAGCCACAAAGCCCCCCCCGGACTCTGGTTTAACTCAAGGGGAAACCTCACAGTTTACAGGGCTAAGCGCTAGAATAGAAGATAGAGATAAAAGTTGATTGGAGTCAAATTAGTTGCAGGTTTTTCCATCAGTGTCTCCTCTTCCACTTTAGTCCCATTGCTGTTTCCTATTTCCTCTGTGTTGCTCTCCACTATCTCGGCACACATCAAGAATCACCCGTGTGTGTCCGGAACAATAATATTCCCTTTTTTCCTTGGCTTAAAAGGAGAGCAATTAGGAATGCTGGATATAAGGATCTTTGGCAGCTCTGGGGTTTTCTTGATATACTACAAGATAAGATTATCATATCATCCCCATGACTCAGTCCTCCTTAAGAAACTCATACAAACAAGTACACACACTTCAAAAAAAAGTAAAAATGATATATGAGTACACATTTACTTTAGATATTACAGAAAACATGGATAATTAAAGTCATTTCGCTTCTGATGCTAATTTTACTAAAGCATCATAACTGTACTTACGAATTTAAAAGCAAAAGTATTTCTGGTCCTCAGCGTGTCATTTATACCTCGTTATCGTCTTCAGATTGACTAAATGATAATATCATGCAACTCTCCACGTTTTTAAAGATAAACGTGCAGCATCTCGTCAATGCCCAATTGCCTGAATTAAGGTCTTCAAACTTGAGTTAAAGATGAGTTTGAACTCTGGGGGACACCCTTAATGAGTCGGACTGTCAGGAGTCCTCCATGTAGCGTTCTGTTTCAACTTTACATTTATTTAGACAACTTAGATTCCATCTGTCACAAACAGGAAGAACTCAAACTAATTGAAACCAAAGACACTAAACTAACAGTACGTTTGTTGTGATTTGTACCAACATCGATAAAAATCAAACAAGTCTGCGTATTGAAAACATCTGATATTTTATAACTCACTTTGTAACGAGTAACAAACCTCATTGGACCAAAGAAGTCCAGTGAAAGTAGATTTTCCATCAGATTTGCAGTGTTGTAAAAGTAATAATTTCCTAAAATAGTTACATTCCATTAAAGTACAGAGTCTCCTAAAACATATTGCAAGTACCGTGAAGTATTTTTACTTTACTTTACGCCACCGAGACGCCAGCAGGAAACGTGACCAGAAAAACAAGCCGATAAAATGATGGAAAAAAAAAAAGAAAGTAAGACAAATAAATGGAACGTTGGAAAATGTTCCATTTATACTCGGATGCAAACTCCGTGGCCACTTTCTGACATACACCGGTACGATCCGGTTGAAGCTAACAAGACACGAAGGGAAGGGAAAAAAGAACATGAGACGCCGCTTTAATTGGTAAAAGTTGACATGACGGCTAAACAAATACGGTCGGAGCGAACATACATGCAGAAATAAATTCACTCCTCTTTAGTGTCTCTTATCATCTCCGGGAGTCTATTTGAAACGGAGGGCAGATAACGGCACTGTGTGCAGCTATCTCCAGTAATGATCAGAATAATGGATAGTCAGGGGGTGAAATGCCTGAGCCGCAAAGATAAGGAAGTAAAAAATATCTAAAAGAAGGGGAAAAAAAAATAGGAGAGGAAGATCACAGCCGAGTCAAATTTGCTGGTTTTCTCTGTCTGTCATGTCAGTCTCGTTTAAGGCGCTTTCCCCTCACGCCCGCCTGTCCCTCATCTCTTTTATCTGCCTGTTTCACCCGCTCATCTTCACCTTTGCCTCATTAAGAGTCGCTCCTCTCCTCTGGGGAGCATTAAC
>OMNV01018502.1:2930-27108 GCA_900303265.1 Brotula barbata
TGGTTTTACTGCTGCCTATCATCTCGTCTTGGCATTGTTGCAGACTCCGCTCCTCGTAGTCACTGGATGAAGCCGTGCTTTTGGGGAAACATGCCTCTCTCTCTCCTTCTGAGACTTCAGCATTCTTTTGGTTCCGAGGCCGCAGCAGCTGTGTCGCTCAGGCCCGGGTTCTGAAATGGGCTGACAGGATCCGGCCTCCCCACCAAGGATCTGGCTTTCTTCTCCTAACTTACACTGCCCATGCAGCGCCTCCCTTTGCTATTGTTCCTAGTTATAATTCCCTATCTTTCACATCCTGCGCTTAAAACTGCTCATTTGACGCCGAGCCAGAAAACGGATTGGAAGTGAGGCGCTGTTATAACTGTCGGCGTAAGTATAATTTGTCATAAACAGCAGCAATAATAACAAACAGCTGTCTCGCCATATGCATAAATCTACCCGCGTGACTCGCATGGTTGAGGTCAGGCTGCTGAGGAATTAATGGTGTGTGACATAATCTACAAAGTGGAGGAGGAGGAGGAGAGGCCTCAGACATGGACAATGAAGAGGAGGAAAATAGGAGAGCAAAAGTGAAAGAAAATAGAGGAGGAGGTGGACGAAGAGGAGAGAGAGTAGGAAGACAGTCTGTGGAGGCTCAGTAACACCTCGCTGCAGGGAGCTGTTATCTTCAGACCCCCCCCCTTCCCCCTCCCACTAACACTGATAAGGACAGCTACTACTCCACTGTGCATTAGAGCTCACCAAACGGGCCTGCACGCAAAAAATGAGGCTCCAAAATGTTACACATTTTGTTTGAAACTGAGTTTGATTTTCATTACGGTCTCCATATTTTAGTATTTTATCTTATTTTATTTGATTTTCAGTTCTTTCTAGAGCTTTTGAATGTAATGTTGAGAATATTCCGAGCACAGAGACTCCTTTATGGCCGGGTTGGGGCGAAGTGACACATTTATACACGGATGACGGCAGTTGTTTTGGCTTTGCCTCTGCCTCAAATGGCAGCGTGAGGGCCTTGAGTGGTTGTGACCAAAGCGGGTGGAGATGGCGTTCAGCAGGACACCGGCTCAATAAAACGACGCCGACCTTAGCCTGGGGTTTTTTATCTCCCGCTGCTACTTGGATAAACCGAGTGCAGGAAATCCCCCTGACGGTTTGGGACCGGACCGTGGCTTTAATTAATGCTTTGGCTTAACAGTGAAGCCCTTTTCCTGTTTACGGATGTCTGACAGTAAAGCTGACAGTAAACACACCTCCCTCTGTCTGTCCCTCCCAGGCTCCAGGCTGCTCTGACCCATCTTGTCCTTGATGTCAGCAAAACGTCCTGCCAGGCACGCTGACCATTACTCTATCTGAGGCATACAGGCTCCATTTGTCCAACGAAGACAGGCTGATGTAACCGGACACACAGGACATTCAAGTAGTCCTGAGCGAGTGTGAATCTTGGCAACAGAGTCGTCCCTATCACGCCACAATCACAGAGAACAAGAGGGAAACTGAAGACGTGTTTGGAGACTAAAACAGAGAGAAAACGTCTGTAATGTATAATGCGAGGGTTTATATTTAGACGATCCAACCGAATCCTCCCCCCTCCTCTTTTCTAAACCCAAGAAACCCAAATCACCAAGAATAAAAATAATTGGTGGTCTCGTCTCCAGTTCTGACTGGAATGAAGTCTGTATGGAAGAGCCACAGCTCCTGGCAGGCTTCCCCAGCTTCAGTCTTATCCCGTAGAAGAGGAGATCTGGCCCCGGGATGGATAAACATGCCGCGGTTTTAACCCGTGTCACCCGGCGGCCCTGACACGGTTCTATCAGGGCGCACCAGCAAAAGCCACATCGCGGATTGACGTGCTCAGGGAGGCAGACATCCTCCTTGACCCAAGATGGCGTCAGCGCCTGATGTGTCATCTAGCGTCAAATTCTGTGGCTTCTTGCTTGTTTTGTGCATATCATCCATGTAAAACCCAGTGGCCTTACATGTGCTTCCCCCATCAGGTCAGAGCTTATTGTTAACCTCATCCAAAATGTTTGCATCTATTAATTTTCTGACCATGGCTGAGAAAAAAGTGCAACATTCTGGAAGATCCATTTCCTCCAGACTCCAGTCGGGACCTCAGACGGGTACCAAATGTGTCAAACTTGTAGCTTTAAAAACATGTCAGTGTCTACGGCAGGTCTTTGTTTATTTCATTGGCTGAGACATGAGATGCTTCAGTCACAAATGGCAAACAAATTTGAGCCAAACACACAAAGAGTTCCTTTGAAATACACAGAAATGCACATTTTGCATTCCCAGTCAGAGTAACAGGAACGCTGGGAGCTGAGGGAGCATCACCAGGATGTGGAGGTCTGATCGTTCGTACGCAACTGCCCAAACACACGCACAAAGACACACACAAGCTCATCACCTATCAGTTTATAAACAAGGACAGACTGTGTGTTGAACTACAAGGAAAACCTCCACAACCACACGCTGCAAGACGGCTGCATTTGAGCTCCACGTGCACTTGTGTGTGTGTGTGTGTGTGTGTGTGTGTGCGTGTGAGTGCATGCTCACTTCAAGCCAATTCTCAGCCTGATTCTCACCATTATCCAGGCACCAGAGGAAAACAATGGACTTTCCCTGAAGGAGGTAAAACAACAGCAGATTTATATTTCTCCTCCCCGCCCCCCTCCTTCTCCTCCTACAACATATTACTTTCATTGGACTGGAAAGCTCTCTCACTGTGGAAACGTTGTGGCAAATCCCTCACATCCCCCTCCTGCGGAACAGAAACTGGGACGGCTGGCCGCAGCACTCATGCTTTCACACACGCGGCGGAGGAGACCGGACCCTCGCCGCGCTCTGCTCCTTTCCCTGGTGATAATAAGGATGTGATGACTAAGCAGCCATTTGCTGACTTATTTACTACTCAATTGTTGTTGTTTCAGAAAAAAAGTTAGAGCGTTTTGCTGAGGTTTCTTTCTCTGCCAGCTCAATTTTATGGGTTTAGCAGAGCGTATAAAAACTGAAATTACAAAAAGAAAGTCATCAATGTGATTTTGAGTGAAGTCAAATCCACTGATGGGATGGGATTTCATTCAGACCCCACTAAATCAATTAAAAACAGCATTCACACCGTACATTTACAAGCAATCTTGTTATCGGCTTGGAGAGCACATTAAGATCGGACTGCCAGATCAAATACAGTTAATGTAGTAGATCAAATCTCTGCCTCGTGTAACCAGGTGTAAAAAATGTAAGTTGTAAAATCCACTCACCAGCTGCCAAGAAATTGTTGTTTTAAAAATGGATGAAGATCGTTCAATAAGGCTAGGAGGCGCTTATGAAGCGTAACATCTGGCAACAATGTCGTTAGCATGTATAGAATGTAATGTGTCATCAGAGGTCATCATCCAACTAATACATAAGGCACCAAGATCGCATTTTTACCGCTACACCAAGGATTTTTTAAAGAATTTAGGAGCTTCTAGTGACCTCTAGTGGAGCGGAGAGTAGTGGCACTTATACACTCTACCGCACAATGCTTCACTTTTTCAACACCCTCTTAATTTTAACTCTATATAATAAAAATTTTTGATAACTTGTTTAAAACCTGTTACGCACTTCTGAACATTCCTTCCGTATTTTGGCCATCGCTACGTTACTGGCAACTTTCAAAGTGATTCTCCCAAGCACCAAATGAGCTCATTGCTGTGTTAGTGAGTGTGGATACGAGCTTAAGAGGCTGCTTGGACGGCGTGCATTAAGTAGCTGTTGGCCTGGTGAGGAAAACTCCCTGGCAGCCAGGCTGTCTGGGATTGAAGTTTCATTATGATCCGCTATCAAGTGTCTTCCATTGAGGCTGATGAATCACAGGATTACAGGGGAAACAGTGCATTGTTGTCTGAAGGCGTCAGTGTCTCTGATCCATGTCTCGCCCCCCACCACCTCCTTTGCCCACCTCTGCTTTGCCTGTGCCCCTCATTCTCTTAATGTCTGCCCTCCAACAGGACCCCAGAATGATCAGACCTCACATGATTGATCACCGGTTGCCATAGCAACACACGGCAGACGAATGATTAATGCACTCATGGCCAGTTTTATCAATATATGTGCATACTGTCCATAAAAAACAGTCCCTCTCTCTTCCTCTCTCTCTGTCCATGTGTGTGTGTGTGAGTAGAGCATAAAGCAGAGGCTTGTCAGATCCGACCGGTAAATGGAGGTGCTCTGTTTCATGAACTGTGACTGAACTTGTTTGAAATGGTTAGAAATGTAAGTCAAATATGGTGTGTGAAAACCTCAGAAACATTCGCTCTTCCGCCCCTGCCTCACCCTGCCCACCCGTCCGCAGCCCGCAGACCTTCATCCTATGCCAGTCCACGGCCTGACATTTTCCAAGGCTGCCTGGACAGAGGCCTGCATGTAAGACAGAAGGACCGAGACACAGAAAAGGAGAGGGGGCCACATAAAGCAGATTTACAGCATGTTGACATTTTTTTCGTCTCTCCAAGCGTTCCCATGTCGGACCATTCAGAAAGGTCAATAGTGGTCGCCTCATGCTCTCTGTCCTTTTTTTTTCCCTTTTGGTCATATACCTGATATATTTCTCTTTTTTTGTAGTCAGCCTATGATACGTGAGCTTTGCTGTTGTTACTGAGTGAAATAAGAGGTCTGTAGTTTCACGTTTGAGCCATAAACAAGCACATACAGAATATTTGGATAAAATGAGATGTAAGCCAACAGTAGGAAATCTGATATCTGACAACGGTGACAGACTGAAAATAAAGTAAAACAAAACAAAACAAAACAAAACAAAACAAAACAAAACAAAACAAAACAAATAAGATAAGATAAGATAAGATAAGACAAGATAAGATAAGATAAGATAAGATAAGATAAGATAAGGTAAGATAAAACAAAATAAAATTCACCATTCTGGAGCCATTATCCACTTATTGAAAACAAATGACCCTTTTAACTAATTTGGCAGATTTATCTACATAATGAAACTGCACCATTGTGAAAATGCAAAAACTTCAGGGCATGTTTTAGGCCAGAGGCAGGATTATTTATTCATTTTCGTGATTATTATGAACAAGTGCATTAGTCAACCAGTGAGTCAGTCAATCAAGTGAAAGAGGAACCCCGTCCGTGACAATGCAGGTAACTGAGACACCAACAGGTAAAGCACTGCAAAGCTCTCTTATTGTGATTACGGTTATTTACTCCATTGTAGTGGTACAAAGGCACACCTTCCCCAGATAATTTCACAGTGGAGTCAGCTGAATACCTCTCCTCTCTATTCTCTCCACACGGAGACAACAGTTTACGTGCCAAATTTAATTTGGGTAAACCTGGCTGACAGATCACCTTTGTGTGGCAGTGCAGAAAAATCCCCCTGTCTGTCGGGCAGGACAATTATGAGTGAGGAACTTGTGTCAAGCTTGCAGTGAGAAGGTATGTGTGTGTGTGTGTGTCTTCAGGGAGAGGGAGAAAATTGAGATAATAACCCGGCGTATTGTCTCACACACCATTATGAGACAAAGGTGTGTCTTTGCCAGGGGAGAGGATGAGCACAGTACAGCCTGAGGCTTCTCTTGGAGCTAAAAGAGGTGTCTGATGGACTCTGGATCTCTGTGGGAGCAGGAGGTCACTAATTACAAAAAAAAATCTAAAATCATGCTGCTGGGAAGTCATTATTATAGTCTTTATTATCTAGAGAGAGAGACAGAGAGAGATTCTGAATAAACTGAGAAAAGTAATTATTTACTTATCATTTTATTTTAATTTCTTTACGATTCAAATTTTAAAGGAGGAACCATGAAAGCTCTCACTTTTTGTCATACAGCGCAGGTATTGTGTTGGACCCTGTGTTGGACCTCACTGAAAGAAAAACAACGGGGAAAAATCAATTTCCTTGTCATATACCTTGACCCACATCAGTTTAAAGTGAGTTACATGATCCACAAGGCCCTCCTGTTTCCTTTTCCAAACACAGAGACCTACATGGAGGTGGAAGGGACACAGAGACAGAAAGAGGCCCATAAAAAGTCAAGGACTGACTGTATGCTGAGCTGGGACGTTATAGAAAAGGAAGTGTTTGACAGTTCACACACATGCTTTATGGGCTGGTCATTTAGGCAAAATTTAACACTGAATTTGCAATTTATATGTCAAAAATCAGGAGAAGGGTATCTAAATTTGGTTTTCCACATCATTCCTAACTTCACATCGCCTGCTATCCACACCACACATCCACACACTGTAAATTCCTTGAATAAATACTGTACAATGCATCGTATTGAACGTAATTATATGAACATATTAACGTTTTTAATGGGGGTAAATCAGCCTCATGTAAATACTCTGTGGCGAGGTTATATCATAGTATCTATCGATATAGATATTTATAGATCTACATATATTTATATAACCCTGTAGAGAGACGTTTGTGTAGTAGTATCTATGTAGTAATGTTCAGTGGTCTGTCATAAAACTATGAATAAGTTATACTATTATAAAAATTTAATTGCCACATTATGATGTCTGCTACATCTGGGTAACATTTTTGATTTCTGGACCAAACTTTACAGGAATTAATGATTAGTTTTCACTCTCTATGACAGTGATTTTCAACCACTGTGCCGCGGCATACTAGTGTGCGGTGAGAGATCGTCAGGTGTGCTGTGGGAAATTATCCAATTTCACTTCAAAAATATTATTTAGTTAATGCAAATAATTTGCCATGGTTGAGCGTCTGTGCCTGCAATGTAGTGACTGGCAGAGTAATTAAATACTCTTCCATGTCAGTGGGTGGCAGTAGGTAGCGCAATAATGACGTTGTTAATTTAAGACAATAGAATTAGTGATATGTGCGAGAGGTGGCGGTGACAAGACGAACAACAACTATGGATAAATATTTGAAAAGGAAAAATCCCCGAACTCTGCCCTGGACAAAAAGTTCTAACCCAGATGAAGAGTGTAGTACCAGTGGTGGTCAAAAGGAAGCAAAAGTTATCTTTCGTTTGGATTTACTAGACCAGGGATCAGACTGCACCGACTCTGTTATGCTTGGTGTGTGGGGAAAAGCTATCCAACAGTGCCATGGTCCTAAGCAAGCTAAACGCCATCTTCAAACAAAACACTCGTCACTTCAAAACAAGAACACGGACTATTTTGTTCGCAAGCAAAAAAAAAAACAACAAAAAAAGTAGCAACAGGCTACTTTTATGACAAAAAATACAAAGGTGTCTGAGAGAGCTCTCATAGCAGATCAGCTTTATGTTCATCTAAACAGGCCCACGTTTCACACTGAGTATAAATAAATTGAGAGACTAAATTGTCATAGTTACTGTATTAAGCTACAATGTATCAAAATATTTGGTTGGTGGTGTGCCGCAAGATTTTTTTAATGTAAAACATGTGCTCAAAAAAAGTTGAAAAACACTGCTCTATGACACGGACACTATGATACTTAAGTTACCTTTATGATAATATTGATGCTTTTGATAGGTGGACCCACATGAATTACCCCAAATTGGTGACACTATCTAACTTTTGGACTGCTTTGTTGGTAGGGAGTCTTCACCTGAGCCTCAGTACATATCATGTGTGTCCATGTGAACATTTTAGGGTGAAGTTGAGTGTCGGCAGCACGTAGAAGGGTGGGAATGGAGTATGTGGACTTCCTCCTCCGGCCAAGTTTGGAACAAAGGCTACAACTAAAACTCAATCAATGAATCACAAAGATCCAGGCAGACCTCCAGGCCTTCCTGGCCACGGAGACTCAGAACACACACACACACACACACCAATGATTATCACAGAGAAGGAAAGAAAGACAGAGAGAGGAGTGTGTGTCCCTCAGTGTGTGTGTGTGTGTGTGTGTGCGCAGGGAAATGAGCATTTGTGGGAGGCTCTTGCGCTCATCCGCATGCCTGATGAGTGTGTGTGGGACAGATGGGGAGGAAGCATAGACGGATTGATATAAGAACAGAGACTCCAGAGCTCCAGAGAGCTGTAGTGTTCCTATGCCAGTTACAGTCAATGCTTTGACTCATTCATCTTCATCCACCAGGCCTCCTCACTCACCACAGGAACCATGGAAAACAAAGTGTGGCCTTTTTATGATGGAAATCTCCATTTAATGTGGATAACACGTCCCTCTTTCAACCATTGTTTAGAGTCAAAAACAGCCTGAAGACTGGACAGGCTGTGTAAGAGTATGCAGTGCTCACTTGTGGACACTTAGAGTACTGAGCGTTTACAGGCACTGGAGACATTACCCATCAGTCTCTGCTTCTTCTGTGATCTTAGAAAAATGCCTAAATATATAGGTGATTTAATTGATGCAACAAAAATATCAATAATACAGACAGAAACTGATTTTCCTCCAAATGTCTTATGTGAAACTTCCCATTAAATTCAATTTCAATGTGTAAATCTAACAAACAGCTCTATTTGATGCCTAATGTCTGTAATCAGTGATCGCACTGTGCGTTCAGGTACAAAACAGACTTTGTTTCGTTTCAGTATGTGCTTATTTCCATTTAAAATTGGTATGAAGTGAAGTACAGACAATTGTGCAAGTCTCCGGTCTGGGTTGAGTGAGTGACACTCAGGGCTATAATTCCCTGCATTCTGGAGAGACTTTCCAAGCCATACTGACGTCTCTGAGACTGCAATGCGATGGGTAATGGCCAGTGTTTACCACCACAAACTTGCCCATCGCTAGAGGACTGACTCTATAAGTAGCACAGAGCAACTGAGCAGACAAGGCAGCTTCAATTTCCCCCAATTCTGCAGGGACAAGACACACAGAGAGATAGAGAGAGAGAGAGAGAGAGAGAGCGCACTGTTAAAACAATTCCACTTATGTTGAGCTGACTCCTGGCCTCTCGTCCCTCACTTCCCACTCCCCCCAACAGACACTGGTGCCAAACTGCCGGGTTGTGGTCATGAGGGCCCATGCAGTCTGTGTATGCGTTTGTGTGTGTGTGTGTGTGTGTGTGTATGAACTTTGAACTGAATGAGGCTATTTCATGTGAATGTCTTGTATTTTATGCTGCGACATCCATTTGGTATCATGAGTGTTTACAGTAAGTGGTGAAGTGCTTACACGTGTGTGCATGTGTGTGCGCGCGCGTTATTCTGCGTTTGATCACGCAACAGCTAAAAAAAACCTCTGTTTCAACTTTGCCTAGAAACAGATCTTGTAAACGAGGTTTATTCCTAAAAGGAGGGCCTTGTAAAAAACAAAACACATCATATTTCCCCTTAAAAGTGCTGAGTATTCCCCGAAAACACCATAAGTTTGGTTCAATCGCTGATTCAATCCAAGCAGATCAGCGTGTGTGCTGACATCTATGCAGATTTTAATTGGTTTGTTGAGGATTACAGCAGTCCTGACATTTACTGACGTGATTGTGCCAGTGAAAGACGTGGTTTACCTTGTGTGTGTCCAACTCACTGCCCCGCTTTAAACGCTTTGCTGCCTGCTTACGGCTCAAAGCAAACACAGAGCTCTGTTAGCGCCGCTGTGATTGTTGGTCACAAGAGCTGAGGGATTGGGTTAAGAAAGCATTCCCTCCACTGAAAACGTCCTGCTATTGGACTTATCCCTGCGAGATCCCTTTCCCTGTCTCTTTGGACAGCAACCATCATATTTTTGGGTTTAATGAACAGGTCGGAGAGTTAGTAATGTGCATGAACGCATTCAGTTCCCCAAATGGAACCACAGCATTGTGATGAGAGCACATTGCTCTGGTATTAGCTGGTGTTTTTCTGCTGCTGGTGAATCCTTACCGTGCCGATCAGAGCCACACCAAACTAGCTCTCTGCATGGCTCAGAAACCTCCAAGGAGAGGGCGGGTCCAGTGACATTTGAAGGGAAGCGATCAGACTGACACAAATAAAGCTTTAGCAAACAATCTTTACATTTCACTTAAGTTGTGTGTTACCGGCAGCAAAATATGTATTATATAACATGATGATAGCTCTTTTACATCAGAATGTTTAACCCTGCTGAGCTGGGTTAACACACAATTCACTACAAAGTAGTCTAGAGGCTGAGCACCAAAAGTTGCTTTGTCGGCCTATCCTGATGTAACACATACATGCTTTTATTTGTCTATGGATTCCTCCCACCCCCAAAGACATGCAGCTTAAGTGAATTGGAGTGTCTAAATTGTCAATAGGTGTGAATGGGAGTGTGATTGAGTTGTCTGTCTCTACATGTCAGCCCTGTAGACTGCTGACCTGTCCAGGATGAACCCTAAATGTTGGGATAGGACCCAGCCTCAACATGGCCATGGATTACATGCATGGATGGATGGATGGATGAATGATTGATGGATGAATGAATGATGGATGGATGGATGGATGAAATTCTGGTAGATGTGTATCTGGGTTGGCTCTACCAATAGTCGTCTATAATGTGATTAAAGTGAATTTTGTCATTTGAAATGATTGCATTAATCTCCGCATATGTGTTATGATCTTACTGTTGTACAGTGTGAACCAACTATCATCATTGTGCTCTGTCTACGTACGTGCTATATTTGTTTGTGAGGGACAGGAGTGAGTATCTGTTCTATTAAAAGCCTGTGCAGGTATCAGGCTGTGTATCAGTCTCCTGCTGACTGTATAATCCACAGTCAGGACAGACCAGGGCTTACATTGGATAATGTAAAACATTAGCAGTATCCTGAGTCAACAATCTCCCTCTAAGTTATATAACATTCGCCTGGCAACCTGGATATACTGTCCAGGATACGCTGGATTGGGCGGCAAGGTAAAAACAGCGTACTTCCTCACAAATAGGTGAGCTGAGAGTGACCAAGTGGAGCCTGAAAGTTAATTTGACACAAAGGTAAATATGGTGAGAGGGGGGAGAAGAAGGACAGCTGTGTGTGTGTGTGTGTGCAGTTTGCTTCACTTGGCATATGGAGTGGCAAGGTGCCATTAAACTGCAGTGTCCCAAAGTAACAACTAATTCTTAGTAGAAATGACTCCACTATCGCTGAAGGTTGCTGTACTCACTAAGTTCTGTGGAGTAATCATCTGTAATTCTCTACCAACGTGAACTAAAAGGCAAGATTTTACTAGAACATATGTGCAAAATCTCAATAAACAACTTCTTGTCCGTAAGATGACCAAATATTACATGTCTGAAGAGGATTGGGATGAAGTATATACTTATATGGTTCCTACTCCTTCTCCATTACTCAAACAATGTACTAAAATTTATCAGTTGACTAAATCACTGAATTAATGTGAAATAGAGACAGAAACACAGCAAACATCTGGTTTAAAACCCACAAAACAGACCATAACCCTTTAGCCTGTAGAAGCTGTTCTTTTCTGATTTTTAATACTGCACACACATTTTCTGTATTTTTTGGTTTTATTCTAATAAAGAGACAGATAGCATTGATAAAACAACAAATCTAATGGTGGACCAAGACTTTTACACAGTACAGTAGATTAATTTAGATTTATTTATTTATGTGTACAAAAATACAAAATACTTTATATATTTTATTTTGATACTTTTTCTTGTGAAAATAGACAGATATATTTTGCCTCTAACTGCTGCGAACAGACACACATTAAGTCCTGACGCAACATCCGAGAGAAGTAAAAGTCAAGAAAGTGGACAGACGCCATAAACAACTCGATGTGGCAGCTCAATCAGAAGCCATTAATTTGAGACCACTGCACTGGTTTTGTTTCATTTCCTGCCCCACTTTGACTTTACAGTGGGAATAATGGGCTGAGTAATAAGAAGGGACTGGAATAATCAGGGACCCCCACCTCTGCTATTAAGCTGTGGGATCTGAGCTGAAGAGGTTTGCCAAATCCTTGAGAAAAAAAACAACCCAAAAACAAACAAACCCACGCATACATTTATATGTGTTGGATGGTGGCGTTGGGTTTTTATTATCACACAACCTGAAGTGTTAGTGGGCTACAACAGATCCTCATCAGACCCCTTGGTGTAAGTTTGACCTGTTGTATGAGTGCCTGTCATGTGTTCAAGCTGCATTAATATATTCATGAGGCCGTCCAAATTTGCATGTTCACTTAAGGACAGTAAACACACACAAACACACTAATACGGATCCTTTTCCATGAATAAGTGAATGAGCACGCCACAGAATCATTTCTATGAATGGACAAAGGGCTGCGATCTTACATTAACTTTATTCAGATGTTTGCTATGAGGAAAAGCATCATGGCACGCAGAATCTTTGCATCATTGCACGTTTGGTTATACACACACACTTATGGCTCTGCTGGTGTGCAGTTTGTTCACTTTCTGGGATATTTGTGAGGCAACACAGAGGTGTTTGGCAATCCGCTTACGCTGTGTAAATATATAAATGTAGACGCAAGTCTCAAATTGTCTGCATGTGGGTCTGATTAACACCAGTGGAGGGGAAAAGGACAGGCCCGTGTCCCACAGCAGGTCCCCACCCAGTCATCAGAGGACACACCCAAGATGGCACCTTGTTTGGAAGACGCTCATGTTTGAGTTCATTCAGATGGAGACATAAACGTCCCAAGCTTGAAGTCATATTCTAATTTTCTCATACAGACACAAATCCTCCTAACAAGGCCTCCCACCGCGGGCCTAAAAATACCAGTGCATGTTTTAATCTTTGAAGAATTCAAGTGACTTTGACTAATCCCTTTGTGTTTGTGGAGACAAACTGAGTCTGACCCTGGCGTGACAGCTCCCTCACAGATACACAGATAACTCTGGATTTCACTTCCTTTCTTTTTTTTTTTGAAGATGAGCATGTTGGTTTCATGAGCACGCCATCACGTTCCACGGCACGATTAGACACATTAGTTCAGTTTTTCCTTTTTTTATCTTCATTTTCCCTCCCCTCCGCCTGGCTTTCGCAGACATCAAGCTGTGCGATCTCGCTGACAAGAGTGGCAGATAAAATGTTTCTGTCTGTCACAGTGTCTCATGTTGGTCAAAGAGCTCTCTGATCCTCCACAGATCCAGGGAAGAGGAAGAAAGTACGGCACAGGGGGAGGGTGTGGGTAGGTGAGGGGAGGACAGGGCCAAAGGAGCGAAGAATGCATGAAGGCCAAATGTTTTGATAAATATTGTGTGCTGGTGTTTGCGTTGCAGCAGATACAATCAGGGGACTTGAGCGGCTGCCAAGTCGCTGTAACATGGAGGCAGTAAATCAGCGCCATATGAGACTCACAAGATTAGATTAGAAAAGCAAAGAGAGGAGGAAAACATTTCAGCAATACTGCATGTATGACGAGGACAGAAAGAAGGGAGGGACGGAGGGAGGGAGGGAAGGAAGGAGAGAAGAAAGGAAGGAAGAAAAGAAAGTAAGAAAGAAAGAAAGAAAGAAAGAAAGAAATGAAGAAAGAAAGGAGTGAAGGACAGAAGAAAGAGAGAAAGAAAGAAAGAAGACAGCAAGACAGCATCCCTCCGTCTTGTGTTAATCTGACAGCTCGTTACTCTGCTGCGGAAAACGACCACAGACTCCTCATTTGCATAAGTCAAGTGGGAGCTGCTGTGAAAGAGAAGACGAGTAAAAGAACGACAGTCGAAAGGAAAAGAAAGAAAGGAAGCTGTTACCGGGTGGTTTCCAGGGAAATGAGGCCATATCTGATTCTCTCTGCTGACAAACATGCTGTCAGATTGAGGCCTGTTCTTAGGAACGACCCACAGAAGCCACATCTCTCTCTCTCTCGCTCGCCCTCTCCTCTGTTGTTATTGAGGGTTTTCTTGGCACTGTTCAGGCACAGGATGCAGGCCATTTGCTACAGGAAAGTATAACCGCATTGTCTGAGCTCGGACGGCCTAATTGCCCCACAACAAACAAAGTGTAAACTGAGGCTGATTATAATTTGAGCCCTGGGCCTCCGTCTGCTGATTGTAAAGGGGCTCCTCCAGCCTCTATTTCATTAAGGCCTCAGGGGCAGCAGACTATGGGCCAGGCGCTCTTATGGATATATATATTTACCCATATTTCTTGTGGTGTGCGGTCAGGCAAGGTTGATCCAAAACGATGGGCTCTTTTCAGCCCAGCAGTAAATAAGTATGTAACACACACTGTAATAAGGCAGCCACTCGGCAATATGCAGCGTGCGCTGTGCTGCTGATGTGTTACAGAAGTGACGCAGTCAGAGAGAAGAACGGTCCGTGGCCCAGATTCAACCCACAGTCATCCAGAGCAGTGGCAGCGTTTGCTTTAGCTTCATTACTTCCTTATGTGCCGGGCGATTAATGAACAAAATCTCCGTCAAAGAAAAGCTTCACGTTCACACATCTTTTCTTCATTTCTATCCAAGAGGTCTTGTTTTACAGTAATGCTATCCTAATGTGTTTGTACAGCATCCCAAAAAAAAAGCAAACACTTACCCCTGCGTGGCTGCTGTGTTTTTGCCATCTGCGATCCCCGTCTGAGGCTCATCCTGTAAGAGACACAAAAATAAACAGACAGTGTTCACGGACATACAAGACACATACAGGAAGCCACTTTCACAGAGATCGCACAATGTTGGCAGAAAAGCTGCTCTGAGCAATTTGATTTCCTCACACTGACAGACCATTACCACATTTAGCATTTGTATTAACACACATTATGACAGCAAAACCCACAGCATATCACTAGCAAGGATGTTCAAAAGTTTTACTGAGGTAATGCTCACATAAGACTTTGGGATTATGAAGTCTGGGAGACTTGAGGTGATTCTGACAACATTTTAACTCAGAATTCCACAAGAATTTTACTGTCAAATTGAAAATAAGTGTATATCATCGGATGGATGGATGGATGGATATTCTCTCTCTCCCCTACCTCTCTCCCTTCCCATTCTCTCGAGAGGTTATTATTGTTAATCATCTTATTACTGATCCCACAGTGAATCCCAGTCTGCGAGGCAGATGAAAGGTGGGCCGCTGAGCCCCGCAGACACTGAGCCGTCAACAGATCAAAGCCGATGCTCAGGGATGATCCTACGCCATGTCGCTTTGATACCACAGCACACAAAGAAACGTCGGCTTTGGCCAGATGACAAAGTTTGATCGCTCTTTTCAACTGTACCTTTACTTTTCAGCCGTGCAGTGCGCTGCCTTCACAATGTGTCTCTTTATGTGTCAGTGTATTGTGGTGTGTTGGCAGATTGGTGTGGCTCACTCACCTTGTTGTCATGTCACCCATCTTGAAAGACACAATACTAAAGGAGTCTGATTGCTGGGTAGTCAATTGTGAAATCACTACTGTAAATGTTCAAAAAGCCCGTTACTTTAAACAGATACATATAGTGATAATCATTCATTTTTCTTGAGTTACATAAAACATCAAAATGAAACCACCGTGATTTTTTATAAATTGTGTCTGACCTGACAGTACCACTAAAATGATGCAGGCAGTCCATGGAAGTGTTATGATGACATAATGTCATACCCGCGCACCCAACTAACCATATTTCACAGAACATGAAGAGAACGTTCCATTTTTACGTGACAAAAGGAGCAGAGGAATACAGCTTTAAACACTTTACTTAAAAAGACAACAGCAGAAACACAAGGAAAAGGGACAAAAAAAATCACAATTCCTCATCTTTAATCCTTGTTTATTGTATTTAGGTGGTTGTTAATCCCCAATTGTTCCCTGCAACACTATGAACAGAGATATCAAATTGCCATGAGTGGCTGTTCACCGACCTATTGTTGCTACTCCTGCAGGATTATCACTTTAATGTCTATATTTGACAAAAGTCAGTTTCTCCTTTGCATCCTTTCTGCAAAGACTAACCAGAAACCGAATGAGGAGGTGGCCAGAGTCCTCTGGGGATCATACTTCACTGTCTAGACTCCTGACAAACATGATATCTGCTGTGATACCATTTTCCCAGACTGAGGCCTTTCTCAAGAGGAGTCTCACAGACCCTGAGCTGGCTGGACACGACCTCCCCCTGTGGCTGTGATGTGAGGTGTAAATGAGTTTCTGTTACGACCTCTTGACCTCTTCCTGTCTCAGGACCTTCACTCACTTAGGAGTCAGAGGTCGTCGTCTCCTTGACAAACGCCCCTCAGCACAAGCTGTTTCACGCTGGCTGAGAGGGACACAGAGTGACAATTAGCCCGCTTTTGATCAATTACCTTACAAGCTTAGTGAAAATGAGGGGCATACTTTCCTAATGTGAACTGGATGAGCTGTGTTGTAACATGATTGTCATCTGTCTTACAGACAGCCCACAGATAAGGTAAGCACAATTGACCGTTTGGAGTGAGGCAAAAGTGAAAATGGCATCGTTTTAAACCATTTATTCCAGCTAATGAATTCAGAACTAGAAGTGCAATCTGACAGCCTGCAAAGACGATCAGATTTTTGCAACTACATGAATTCAACGAGACAGAAACAGTCTACTCAGGAGTCCAAACTGATAATCTCCACAGTTCTGCTATGTACACATCCTGCTGAGTTCATGTATTAGGGTGACAAAGTCCCTTTTCTCCTAGTACACACACCATCCATGCATGACTCCCACCCTCAGGAGGAAAGCATGAACTGCACGCTTTATTTGAAAATTCTGGGCTTTGCCTCATTGTGATTATGATTTTTTAACCATAATAATTATTTGTATATTTGTGATTTTAGGGTGAGCAGGTTTATTTAAGATGCCACGCTGACCGCGTTTATGTTTTAGGAAAGGCAGACCGGCCTTACCGGTGGCCTCGGTGGCCTGGTACAAGGTGTCGGTGAAGGGAAGTCATGAAATTTGAAATATTTTCAATCTCTGATGGAATTGGATGTTTTCTGGAAACACTGTGAAATTCTATTCCCACTTAAATGAACAGTATGTCAACCATTGAACTGCTCAGCAGAGCATACATTTTGGTTGTAAAACTCCACTGAGTCCAACCACTGCACGTCTCTGGGGTTTATGAGAGAAGAAAGCTTTATTCACATGTTGATTGGAAGAGGAAACAGGAATAGCAAACACAGTAATGTATGCACAGTTTTTTCTGGATTTTTGTATTGCCACTCTTCATTTCCCAAATGCAATCAATTTGAGCTGGAAATGTTTATCTACACCCCTTCATATCTACAGCGCTCCACCTGATAATAGAGTGCTAACGTCTCTGGTAGGGACGCTGCCTTTAATGAGCCAACCCTCCCCAACCTGAAGATATGGAGACACACGTATTGTAATACAGCATCATGCTATGTGGTGACAGACTATCAGGGACGATTGTTGAAGTCACTATAGCAAAAATGAAAGTGAGATCAAGTACAGGTGATACTCTGTGTGGGATGTCAGCGTACCACCCATAGGCTAGCTTCGTGGGCGTGTGTGATACACGTGAACTATGGTTTTACACACACCACAATGTGATTTATTAGTGCCTTGCATGCCTAATATATAAATAACAAATTATTATAAGTGGTCGTAGTAGTAATTCTACATCTCTGAATTTTTAAGTTTTGCACAGTACTCAGTAATATTGACCATGACTGCCTGTCTGACTGAGGAAATATGAGTTAGATATCACTCCAGTCCAGACAGACCAACAAAAAGTCAATAACTGTAGACTTCATGGGGTTACGACAGATAAATCTGGGTGATTTTACGTCAGTTTGACAATGTTTACACTCTCTAAACTGACAAGATCGCCACTATAATCGATCATAAAAATCAATCCTTGACACATTTTAATACGGTGTCAGTATAATGAAATATTCTATTTTTATATGAAATATTTTGTTGACCATGTCTGCTGTTTTCCATATAAAGGACCATTTTACACAGAACTGCTGCACAGACTCACGTTACTAAATTGATGCAAGCAAACACACATATATATCGCTGTTATGTTCCACTTTGCCTGCAAAGCAGACGTGACAAGTGTCCTGCACCTCTCCAGTGACGCCTGACCTCCGAGCTCTCCTCTCTCCTCACCGCCTCGAAGACATGACGTTACTACAGCGGCAGAACTCAGACTCATATCTTTATCCTAATGGTCAACACATTCCACACTGTCTCAGGCTGTCACCTTTATCTTCCCTTTATGGGACCTTCACAACCATGTGACCAGCACTACCGTGGATTGATTTACTCAAACCAGGTCCACATTTGTATCTCTGACCCCCACACTGTGCCTGCCACCCCTCCCTTCCAACAAACCTCAGTAGCCCTGGAGTGGACCACCCCCTGCCCAAGTCTTCACGTTGACATGTTTACACTGAGCGGTAAGACAGTGATTTATCCCTCTGCCGCCCCCACCACAAAGGCACAACAGTTACAAAACGTCACTGCCAGGACTTTCAGAGACTGGCGCTGCACTGTGTAAAGGCTTACTTGTTCATGAAACACACACACACACACACCAGGGAGTAACAAAGTATAAGTTGCATACATTGAGGCGCTCCAGCTGTTGTGGCCCCTGTGAGGTGAGGAGGTCAGGAACATTACCCACCATTTGTAAAGGAGAGAGTGGGCATGTCCAACAAGTCCCACCTGCCACGTTATTTATGAAATAACTTCTTACAGCACTTGGCTTTACAGTGGGAAGCTCAGCTGGTGGCACCGTACACAGGTTCTCCACTATTGAGAAACCCAACCATCGCCTCCACTGCCAATTATCCCTCAGGTTCAGATAACAGTGCCGTTGTTGTTGTGTTACTGTTACATGTGCTGGTTCAAATGAGTCACATGACCATCTTGTTGTTTTAAGCTATTTTGTCGGGGCTCGGAAGGGTGGAACAACAACAAAAGTTGAATGGTTGAAGGAGGAGGATAAAGAGACTTTTGTCTGAGGATGAGAAGGGAAAGAGAGAGCAATACAGAGGCGCGCACACACACAGAGAGAGCGGCTTTGGGGATGTGCCATTATGACTCTGTAACTTCCTAAGCCAGCTTCCTTTGTTTCATCGTGTTCACACTTACTTTCCAACACATCTGGTTCATGAACCATGCCAGAACTCATTTATGTCAACAATGTTAAGAAAGAACGTGTGTTTCTGAGAGATTTGGAGATGTCCTCTTCCACTCGATCTGCCCTATAAATCATAAAACGGCACGGCTTAATGCCCCTGATACGCCATAGAGACATTTGGAAAATACTCAGGGATTCTCTCTTCCTGTCTATCCTCATCAGCCTCTCCGAGGATGAAACCCGTTTTGGATGAAAACAAGGTTAAACATGGGACAAGAATTGAATTGTTGGAGGGAAAACTCTGTAAAGTGACAGGTAGTGATGGGAATATGGAGCTCCTCATTCCCATCCCATCTAATAGTGATGCTTTGTTCACTAACCTGGTATCAGCCAAGGTTGAAGCCCCAGTTCTCCTTCACGGAAGCTCTTGGCCGATCAACATGCTAGCTCTTCACCGTCCCTTTTCATCTGTATTATACTGCTGCTAGTGTAATGGGTACTGGGCTGCAGCACCCGTGAGCAGCTGTATATATCCTGAAATACAGGAAAGAATGATGACACACGGAGACATAACTTGCTTGGGCTGAGTCTTCCATAATTTCCTTTATTTATGTTATTCACAACATACTGTTGGCACTGTCCATTTGACATTTTCCCCGTATTTACTGTCACTGAATAATTTATTGTCTCGCTAGACATATTTCAATGTTAATAAAACACACACAACAAAAAGAAACATCTTATAACTCTGTATCACGTCTCTACACTGATCTGTCCAAATAAAGTTTCGGTCATAATATCATCTTATATGCACTGACAAATAGATACTATAAAGTATCACTTGGACTTGGACATTACAGTTAAAGGTAAATTAACATTAGCCTCTATTTTAACTTGCGTATATAATGAATTTGGACATTTAAACCAATCCAGCAGTTTTTACTCACAAACACTTATAGACTCTAGACGTGACAAAAACGAGACGTGACATAAATCAAGGAGCTGTTACTGTTTATTTTTAACCAAAATCGTGGAGACGTGTGGCTCAGCACGGCATTAGCTGTCAATCCAAGTAACGTTAAACGAAGGAAGACGCGGCGCCGCCATTACTGCTACGCTACACTCGGCCGGCGTCGGGTCTCGTAAATAAAGGACAAACTCTCTCACCACTCATTCTTACACTAGTGCTTCAAACAAAATCGTCTTCGAATTGCCCGTGAGTTAGAGCTGTTCTGTAAGGTTAGGTTTCGGACACTCTACTAACCTGAAATAAAGGAAAACAATGATAACTTGTTGGGGCTGAGTCTTTCGTAATTATGAGGCTAATTAGCGGAGCGCGCGCTGTTGATTCCTGTCTCCGTGGCACCCCATTTTCTCACACCCCTACTGTCAGAACACTGCTACTGCAAATACATTTCTCATACAAAAATAAACCTTTTTAAAGAAGATAAAATGCATACATAATATTATATTACAAGGCACATCGACAATAAAAATGTGGGCACACATTAGTGGGCATCACACTAGATTTATGGTGTCAAATCTGCAGTATTTTCAAAAGAATATGGTTATTATACATAAGTTATTCTAATTTATCATAAATAAAGCTGTGGAGTGATGGTAGGATGTTTGGTACATTCCCACCAATGCACAAGGAGCCGTGTGAGGTGGGCTCATTCAACACTGTGATCCTCTACAGCTCTGCTTAATTTAACAGAAAGACTAAATACCCCTCACACATAGACATACACGTTCAAGCACACACACACATGCACAGCAGTGGCTCTTCTTACTCCATATATTTAGATATGTAATCCTCTGGGAAGCTCATAGTGAATGGCTTAGCTCAAAGACCCCTGGCTGTGTGTACAATAAGGGAGACTTATTGAAACAAGGCCGGCACTGAGAGCCCAGCGGTAGGGGAATTTATTTGGAGAACAGCAGGGCACTGGCTAAACTTTGATCGCCACTCGTGCTCTACCTCCCCTTTCTCCTTCCTCAAACCACAGACTGGCCAATGAACACTACCACCCACAGGGGGTGACCCTGGTGTCCTGGCAACGGAGCCATGCCTGACTCCCACTCCCATCTTTGTGATGGCAAAAGGGGCCCTGTCTCTCTCTCTCTCTCTCTCTCTCTCTCCTTGTCTCATTATTTCATGCACCATGGAGCCTAGAAATGGACAATTCCTCTTTTTGTTTATTGATTTGTTTATAAATATAAGCATTGTATAAAAGTTATATCACACTCAAGGTCATTCTGTTGTCCTGTATATCAGCACGGCTGTTATTCGGTGGGCTGCAGCACTCCCCCTGGAGCAATATTGCTTAATTTGATATTGTTATAGTATATTCAAAGTGCTGTTACGGCAAATTTACCAAACCAGAAGGGGAGATCACATTACTCCCAGTCTCAAAGCTCGGCAGAGGCCATTTGAGTTTTATGAAACTGAATTTAAGCTTTTTCTTTTAGTGTTTAAATGTCTTTATGGCCTTCTTTGTGCTTATGTTACTGATATAATTATGTCAGGGACTAAACTGACCACTCAGATTATCAAGTGTGGTTAAAGCCTGTTGGTCAGTTTACAGTTACCATGGACTAGCACTGTGGAATTTCATATGGTTGATGTAATAATAATAATAACAATAATAATGATTTTTCAATGTTTTTTTACACCTATGAAAGGTATATTTCATTGTTGCCGTCAGCCTCAGACTGGACAAACACAGCCCTGACTCTTCCACTCTGGCTGTACCTTGGCCCCTCTTGGCATGGCCTCCTGGTCCCTCCCACCACCAATTCAATATCTGATACACATGCTGAAAGGCCCAAAGACAACTGCAACCCTTCATAAAGACAAAGCAAAAGGGGGAGGCTGTGTGAGGATGGCATTCCAACCTGAATGAGCCTCTGTAGGCAGGGACCAATGATTCTTCCAATAAACAGATTGCTTTTACTGTATTTTTAATGTATGTTGTGGTGAAAATCCAATGGAAATTCATGCCATGTGGTGGAAAGGACAACTAACATAATGAAAAATAATAAAATTAAAATATGAGCCATCAAACCTTATAACACTGACCAGCCAATAAATCCACAATCAAACACATTGTGATACTGACACATACAGTGGATTACCACCATAATAATGACTACAAAAATGAGAAATTGAGAAAATTAGCGTTGAATTTGCTTCACATAAGAAATTATCAAAGTAAAATCAAATGAGATTTTGGCCGATCTGACTCTGAAGAATGTGACTTGCATGTGTTGCCCTTGATCTGTTTCATTTTGAGAACAGTTAGATCAAAATTCATGGCTTCTTTTTTTTTTTTATGTCTTCGCTGTACATCACTGTCATCTTTATTCAGCGTCAGCACCTTGCAGCTCAGTAAAAATAGACAGACAAGAAAGATGGAGGGAACGACTCAGCAGTTTTCAAAATGGTCCAGCCGGGTTCCATTTTTTATTATCGTAATCGCAAATTTTTTGTTGTTAATCCTGAGCACATAGCCTACATGTCACTTTTTTGTTGAATGTCCCTTGAGAGTCTTGAGAAAAGATCGAATCTGACTAAGAACTTGGACTTGAGGCCTGTAATGTGAACTTTGTTTGAGTAGTTGACTTGACACTGACACACTGCTTTGTGCGTCGTTTTCCCTCCACCCTTTCTCGTCAACAATCTTAGATAAACACTCTGTCATATTAAAGGGGAGACTTAAGTGACTAATGGAGCTAAAAGCCCCAATGAAAAGGAACATCAAGCCTGTAAATGTCATGTTTTAACAAACAAAGTCGCCACAACAGTTTGGCTCTGTTTACTCAGGGTACTTAAAGGATGTGACGATACATGGTGCAGTGACGCGTCCTTTTAAGAAAATCCTCATAAAACACACCAAAACACTCAAAACGTCTAAGGATGAGCCTGCTGTCTTTTCCTTTTAAGTTTGTCATGAGGGAAAGGCTGATCATACATGCTAGTGTTAGCAGTAGCCATCCCAGCCATTTGAATGGCTCGAGATTACTCAAGCTAACAGGCTAACAACAGATAAACCTTTATTTGTGACCAATATGACAAAAACTTATAAAAACTAAGAAAAATTATTTTTTTACGAGAAGAACTTACAATAAATTTTACAAAACCTTTCAAAATTGTTCTAATTTTCTGTTCTACAATTTTTTTCTGCTGAAATGCTAATATGTGACCTGTAAAGGAGCTGGGAAGATTTATTCATTTCAAACAGATTTTTTTTTTTTTAAAGATAAGACATAGTTACCACAGTTAGAATTACAATTCGCATTTAGCAGACGCTTTTATCCAAAGCGACGTACATATGAGTGTCCATTAATTATTACCACTAATTTAATTAAATGTATTTTTAACATAATAAAGGATCAATTATTTTTCTTGTATTTCATAAAAAGTCCAGATATTTTCCAAAGATGATTTCATGTGCTTTTCATTAGTGTTAGTTAGCACATGGCTAACACAACCACTAAGACACTCCATGTAGTCGATTAGAGCCATTGATTAATCATCACATTAATGGACTGATTAATCAATCCATTAATTTTGATAGTAGTTGATTATCAAAATAATCCTTAGTTGCAGCATACAGACATTATCATCATGCCTTGATGTTTACAAGTCACCATTTCAGACTTTGTGTCGCAAAATTCACAAAAAAAAACTTTTTGCTGACCTCAAAACTCTGCCCCAGTGGCCGTAAGTATAAAAACACACGTAAACACAAACATTTTACAGCTTTCTTTTTAACGTCGGGAACATTTTAAAATACACACAATAATGAATACGTGGGTCTAGCGTTCTATAATACAGGCTTCAGCTTCAGCTTCAGCTCTACTCTGTAATTCCTCATAAACTTGGCCGCCCCCACAGGCTCTTCACATGTTAGCGTCGGTGCCATGGTTCATCCAGGGCCGCTCCCAGCTCACACAGGGAGGCCCAAACTGATGTAACCTTTGTCTCCAGCGCCGACTCTGGAACCCAAACAAGTCACTTCTGTTATAGCCTGCTTGGGTTAAATTACAACATCAAACAGAATATCAGAAGAAGCTCAAGACTGACATGGATGAATGAGAGAGGGGGGTGAGGATGAGGAGGGTCTGTCTGAAGGGTTCTCATTCTCCTCTAGTCTGTGTTTTTGAATCAAAGTGTTCGTCTGTATCCCTCTGTCACTCCTTTGGAAACGGAGGTGAGATGTTTGATCAGCCTCTCACACTCATTTGTCCTGCTTCGCTACCTACTTG
>OMNV01018503.1:2313-27433 GCA_900303265.1 Brotula barbata
TAAAATCTATTTTTTATTTTTTGTCATATTTATTTTTTGTATTTTTTGTTTTTTTTTGTACATATTCAAAAAAATTTTTTACATTTTCTTTTTTTTCTTCAAATTAAAAAAAATATTTTCAATTTTTCTTTCTTTTTCTATTGATTCACGTTTCTATTTCTTTTTTCGGGAAGCACATGTTAATTTAACACATGGTTTTCTTCACGATGAGAACTATGACATTGCAGCGATTACATGTATTACATTTTTGACTTCCTATTACATTTATTAAGCATTTTTACAGCAAATGGTTTCACTTCTTCAGTACTTTCTCCTCTGAGATCCTGACACTTTGCCCCCTTCATAACCTTGATAACTTCCTCGCAGCCTTTTTTTGGCCTGTATCCCTGTTTTTGTCTTACGTATGGTACAACATGTATTTTTTTGTCATATTCTGTTTACTCTGGGGCCCGGCTCCGTGATGCCAGTTACACTCAGGGGGCCACTTCCTGTGTATGTGTGTGCGTTCCATTATTTAAGGTCACGGTTGGCTGAGAAAAACAGCGACAGTGCCAGTAAGGTGGCGAAGACCGGCCGCGCGCCGCACACACACACACGCACACACGGACCCGCCGACCTCCCCCGGGAGCCGGTCTCTGCTGGCAGCGGCATCGCCATCGCCGAGGAGGCTGCCACGCCATTCTCGAGAGGAAACAAAACAAACCCTCGACATGAAGGAGACAGGAAACTCGAGCGGCAACAGCTTCGCCCCCGCCCTCGCCCTGCCCTCCACCCACCTACACTTTTCTAGGTGGAGCCGTATTATCGCAGAGGTTGAAACTGAACGCCCTCCACCCACCGTGGGGTCTCTCCCTTATCATCATCTGTCACCACAATGAGGCGCGCTCGTACATGTGGCTTCAATCAGCACACACTCATAGATATGACACTCACTCTCACACACACACACACGCACACACTCTCACAGCAATCAGGCCTTCTTCTAAGACACAGAGGAAATGCTGAAATGGAATAAAATGACTTAACGTGGACTTGAGTGTGAAATGAGGCTGCGTGCGCGGGCCCGTGTGTGTGCACGTGTGTGTTTGTGTGTGTGTGTCCCTCCTCTTTTTCCAGCCCTGACCCTCGTGTTTTGCAGGGCGGGGATGTTAACACATGGCACTGTTTTCCATCCACTTTGTCAGGAAATGCATCATAGTTCATTGTGGGGGACTGCCGTGTTTTTTTAACAGGAAAGTGTAAAAATAACCATTAGCTTCCAAGGCTCGCCAAAATTTGGGAACGCCGCGTTGGACGTGGCGAGGTCACGCGCGGAGGCCGCGTCGGTAATCTGGTTGAGGCGATTCGCGTAATCTCAGTAATCTGTCGACATTATTGGCGTGCGTCTGGGATTGATGATGCCGTGATGGAGCTGTAGGCAGTTTTTGGCGGGGTCACAGGCAGGGGTCACATGACCTGACTAACACTGCCCCCCCCCCCTCCTCCTCCTCCCGCTCCAAGCTAAACAGGAATCACAGGATGGAGCGCTTTCCATTGCTTTATCTTTGTTATCAGTCAAAGCAGATTGCGCTGTAGATGGAACGAGATTATCGCAGATTAATTGCGCCAAACCTGCAAAATCTTACAGAAGATTTTTTTTTTTTTTTTTTTTTTGCAGGGATGATCCTTCTTCTTCTTCTATCTTATCTTAAGCGTTTGCGCTGCCGCATGAGCGACCGGCGTGTGTTTTAAGCAAGCGCCTGAGAGCGGCCAGAAAAAGGAACTGATAGGATAAAGAGCAGCAATCCCTTTCTCCACGCCGGGGCATCCGTTGAGGAAACTCTAGAAGACAGGGACACAAAGATATGAGCGCACAGCTCAGGAATGGAGGATGTTTGACGTGGTTCCCAGCATCCCCTTCTCCCAGCCCCTTCCCCTCTCAGCCACGCTGGCCAACACTGATTGAGCTGTTTGTGTCGCCTCCTGTTATTGTCAGGGGAGCTCAGAGCGGATTAAATACAGTACGTCTGCATTCCCATCAAACCCCTGCACCTACACGACCAAAGGGAGGTTTGGCGGCGACGTAAATCACACCGATCGGGGTTTTTTTTTTTCACATCTGGGCGATTAGCAGTGGAAAGTATATTCGATTGAGGTTCGCAGAGGCATTTCCTGCGCTGCTTTCAAAAAATGACGTTTCGGAGGAATGCGGGAGTTGCAGGACGTGCAGATTTTCCTCAGCCATTGTCAGAGCGAACCCATTTTTCCACAGCGAGGATGCTGGGATCTGGGTTCCATCCGCATCCGATCGAAAACGTACTAAATCGTCCCTGTCGTGCGTTCGAAACTTCAAAAAACCACAACCTTTAGATTTATGCGGTGCGACAGATTTTCCATGACAAAGCGTTCCCACTCAGGTCGTCTGGCAAAACCTTGTTTCTGGAGGATTGTGTTAAAAGCCCAAATAGGTCGATATAAGCAAATACATGAGGGAGAATAACTCGTAAAATTGTGATTTTTTAGGTTTAAATCTCTACTTTCTCTGCTTTGCAGGTGATTTTGTTGTTATTTTTTTTTCTTGCTTTTTCAGACTCGAACCGTCACTGGCACACGTAGGGGATGTTTACATAGCCAACGCCAACAGGTCCTCCGCTGCTTTATAGTTGTTTGTTTCCTCACTAACGCAGCAGAGAGACACGTGCTACCACCAAGCAGAGGAAATCACTGGAGGACTTCAAAGGTGACCGGGGTGGTGCAAAGTTCAAACGTCCATTTTAAGGCTAACCCTGGAATCTTTGTGGTCCCGGAGCCTGTAAAATCGGGATTTTGGACTAAATAAATGACTAGCGATCGGTTATATACAGCATATAACCAAAGTGTGGGTTGCTGTGGATACGAGGAGGCTGTGAAATGTGGCGAGCTTTGCTAATTCTCACAGATTCTGGGGCCAAATGGGTCCCTGAGAACGGCCCCCCGTAGGCTTAGGGAAGATGACTGGGTCCGAACAGAGAACTCCTAAAAGCAGTCACAGGACTTATTTTTGGTATATTTGTTTACAGCGTGCAAATCAAAGTCAGTTTAATTGGGCAAAAAGAGGAAACCGCTACAAAAATAGTGTCTTTTTTTTTTTTTTTTTTTTTTTTTATATATGTGGCCCAGAGGCTAAATAGTCCCTCCCTTTCATCAAACATCCAACAACTTTATTCGTGTCTGCTTCCAGTTTTAAAATAGGTTTCAAACGGCTGACTACACACATTCATAACAGAGCTGTCGGGCTGGTGTGCCTTGCTCAATTGCTCGGCTACCGTGGCAGCTGTTCAGAGAGAGAGGAAATCGTAACGCTTCAGTGCCTTTAAAGTGTAGATTTATATTTGACCCCCCCACACCCCAAGGGAGAGGATTTCAACTCTCCAACTCTTATTTTCTGCCTATTTCCACTCATAAATTGATGCAAATAAGAGCGCCTCAGCCCTAAACTACAAGAGTAAGACGCATTTTCAGGCTCGGATGAGGACACACGGGAAACAAAGGCGAATTTAGCATTTTTCAAATGACTTCAAACACCTTCGCGACATTATTTTGCTCTTGTTTGGGTTTTTTTGCGCGTCACACCTGTAGATTCGAGCACGACGCGTGTACTTTAAGCGACGAGGAGCAACATCAGGACCAGATATTCCAATATGGCCGACGTGGTCCATCCTCATCAGGCCTTTTTATGTTTATGTTGAACGTCTGAACCCACCAGTGGGTCCATTTCACCCAAGTTTTATGTTAAATTCTGGTGAAAAGCGCAAAGTTTCCGAAGATACCAAACATAACATGATGCATTATGGGTAAATCTGGATGACATGACACCCAACACAGCTAGGGCAAAGAGAATTTTCAGGGAAATAAAGAAAAAAGAAAAGAAAAAAGTTATTTTTTTTAGATATTCACTGGATTATTTATGTGTTATAAACGTAGAAAAGTAAATTAAATCTATTAAAATGTTTAGATAAACTCTGCATTAAAGCGCATTCAGTAATCAGTTACTTGTGTGGGTGTAAGGATTTAAACGTGTCCGGGTTCAAGTCAGGACCTCCACGCACGGATGCGCGCACACACACACACACACACACACACACACACGCGGGCGCGCGCACACTCACCTTCCAGCCTGCAGAGCTGTTGCTGTCCCCTTTATCTTTGAAGTACGGGACGCTCTTGACCATCCAGTCGTAAATCTGGCTGAGCGTCAGCCTCTTCTCCGGGGAGCTCTCGATGGCCTTGGTGATCAGGTCCGCGTACGACATGTTCCCCCAGGCGTTCCTACGGGACGAGCTGCTCTTCCTCTGCCCGGCGCCACCCAGGGGCGCGACGCCGGGAGGCGGCACCTGTTGCTGCTGGTGCTGCAGGTGTGGAACCGGGTGCTGCTGCTGCTGCTGCTGCTGCTGCTGCTGCTGCTGCAGCAGGTGGTGGTGATGGTGGCGGTGGAGATGCGCGCAGCTTCCCTCCGGTTTGTGCTCCGGGTACTCTGCGTAATCGTCGCTCTCCTCCAATAAGCCCAGGTTGCTGCTGAACTCCGAGTTCCCCTGCGGTTCCGGCTGGACCGACGGCGCCGGGGACGACGTGCCGGAGCCGGTGGGGTCGAGGTGCTCCGGTCGGGGCAGCGGCCAGGTGCAGGAGCGCGGCCGCGAGAGCGGCTCGAAGTCCGGGTCGATGTCGACCGGCTGTCCCTGGGGCGGCGGAACCTCAGCCATGTCAGGATGCAGCGCGCGCTCAACTGTCACATAGACACTCGGACTAAAGAATAACAAATAAAAACACACAGGCGATAAGAAAACAACACATTAGGGGGAAAAAAAATGCTGCGTTCAGTCTCGTGTGAGCAAGTCGGGAAGGTGAAGACACAGAGGTGTTTGGCTGAGGACGTAAACTTCACACCATTGTCTCGCGCTCTGTCTGTCCGTCCTCTGTCAGTAATCGCTGAAGAGGAGCGCCTGGTGGTGCGTTCAGGTGCTGCTCAGAGGCTGCGACTTCCGAGCTCTCAATGTATAAACACGACGATAGGGCGCGTTCAGGTGCTGTTCGATGGGGAATAATCAGGGGTGTAAAGTAACGAAGTAAAAATATCTCACTGCAGTACAATGCAGTTGAAGCACGTTTTAAAAAGAATTTACACCTAAGTGAAGTGTAAATATTATATTTTATTTTACAAATGATTGCTTTTGCTATCTACATATCTGAAGAAACGTTTACTCCATCATAACCTTGAGGTACTTTATCCAGTACTGGGAATATTCAATGTACATGGGAAAAGCTCTCCTTTTTTGGTAACAAAATAATTTACAAGAAACTACACTGATTCCAATTTTAATTTTCCACACCAGGTCACTTATCTCACATTGTTTGTGTCCTTGCCAACTGTTGACAGAAGCTGTTTCTACTGTCAACGCTGTCTAATTTAGCTGTACCAAAGGAAATGTCACTTTTCTTCATTGTAACTTGTTTTAATTGTGTCACATTTGATAATGGCTGAAGGCTCCATAGAGGGGGAAACTCCAGTCAAAACCCCTTTATCTCAAATATGCATTGTATTTCTCATAGTGGTACCATATGAAGCAGCATGACATTTTTAATATCTCAGAATTCTCTTTTTCCTGCTTCTACATATTACATAAATAGGCTCTTATTTTTCATTTCTAATAAAGGTTGTGGTTTTTAGGGCAGCCATGTGTGCAGAATTATCACATAGAACCTCCCCAATGGTACAGAGCACATGGAACTATTACCCTGCCAAAGATAAAAACAATTATTAATCATAATTCTTGTTATAATGTTACAAAAATGTTACATATTTTCACATACTGAGACGTAAACACTGGAACGCATCACCATTACTGCCATCTACTGGTTGTTTTGCACAATCTTACACGGAGAAACCATGACAAAAGTTCAATCAAGAACTTAAAAATACAAAAACTATGTTCAATATTGAAGGACTGCAGTCAGGAAATAAGGAACTTTCCAGTGTCAAGCTCTCATTTTCCACACTTTCTCATGAAACAGATTGTTCAGCGTGTTTCGGGCAACAATGATGTAATCAGAAGAAATGCTTCACAAGACATTGTGTTTTTCAGTGACAGTAACCGGCCGCACCACTCATTTATGAGAATATGAAGACTGTTGCGCTAAGAAATCAAGATGAATAAAAATAATCCCTTTATCTGATACTTAATTTCTGGAATAAATTGGGGCTTTCATTTAATTTTATTGTCTAACCGCACCATTATTACTTTGTTTTCTGTATACGCTGTATAAATAAATGCATCAGCATCGTTTAATGTTGTACACAGTTTCTCCATCCTTCATTAAGCAAGCGCTGACACGACTGAACGGTGATTTTATATTCTAATAAACATTCACACGCTGTAAATAGTTGACAGTTGAAGACCTCGTGGATCAGACTAAACAGGAGATACATGAATCAAGAATCTTGGTGGTAAAGTGGGCCTCTCTCGTACACATACAATTAATTTGGCTGAAAGTCCATTTCTCCATCATTTGTCTAGTTGAGGTAAACGTCGGCCTCCTTGAGAACGTCCTCTTTTTGCTGGAAGTAGTCTCTAAACCAGGAGATGTGCTCTGTCTTTTGCTGGACGGTCAGGTGAGGGTTTTTGGACAGACCGGCCACCACCAGCTCCATGAAGTGACGCACGGGGCCTTGACGGGGGAAACCCTCCTCCAAGTGTTTCTCAAGGAAGACGTGCTCGTGAAAGGGAACACTGGCTTCCTCCTCCAGGCCTGACAAACAGCAGCATAATGTTAACCTCTCACTTAACCAAAGTTGAACTTCCTGTTTCTTTCCCCTTGTTGTCCGAGTGTTCAACTTTGTTACTCACCGGCTTCATTGTTGACTGGATACTGCCACAGTTTTCCTTCTTTGGTCAACTGAATCATTTCCTCGAAGCCATTACGCGGCATTTGGTTGACTGATTGGGACAACTGATTAGCAAAGTCCATATCCCATAAGGAGGGCCGTGCTGCAAACAGGAAAGTATAAATTTCAGCAGAAACCTCATCGCTTGATTGTACGAAATTTCGCTGGATGTTTTTAAACTAATTCCTAATAAATATCTCTAGTTTCTAGCAAAAATATTGACATTGAAAGGTCACTGTATGTGAAAAAAAGTCATAATTGGACTTATTCTAAATATGAAACGGGCGTATTTCTTCCGTACCGACTGCTGATTCGACTTTATCTTCATCAGTTGTGGGTGAAAAGATGTTGAGTCTTTTGCCTGAGAACAAGCTCTTCCTAAAAATAAACACCAAAATCAGCTCACAGAAGAAAAAAAAGAATCAATGTATATCTTAGGAAAGACCAAATAAAGATGCCATGTACATATTTACCTTCTCCGTACACCGTCCAGCTCAGCGGTGATTCCCCTGTCGTGCGTGTAACCTCGCCCGTCGTCATCGAACCGAATCTGATTGGCCGGCCGAGCGTTCTGTCGGTTGACTTTCTTTCCTACTTTCATGTCGGCAATAATCACTCTGCGGAGGTATTGTTTGAATAATGTTAAAAATAGCTGGCGTTCTCAAAAAACAATGACGCTAATTGTAGCTTGAAGGCTGCATTGCGCCGAGGTAATGCAGCACATAGATGCAAAACTATACACAGCTGACCACATAGTTTAAACTTAAATACAATCTATTACAATCAAAAGTGCATTTCTACAGCTCTGATGCCATAAGGAGCACAATACACAACGATTCCCTCCATCCACATACCCCAAGTTGTTCATGTCTCCTTTTTTCTGGGCCTCACTGATGGCCTTGCGTTGCCTCAGTTGTCGGAGCAGCTCCGACTCCGCCTGGCTGCAATTGGGTAGCGTGGAGGCGGCGGCCGAAGCTGCAGCAACCAGTTGAGGGTCCAGCGTCTCGCTAAGCAAATAAACAGATTAGCGTGAAATGACAAAGGATATCTTCTCAAAACTAGACTGTATGAATTTTTTTACGAGTTAGTTCAGGTAGACTGTCATATGTCTGTCCTATGCATCAAACATGGATCATCAGTTGCAACACCGTTGACAAAATAATACCCTCAACATTCACAGAAGTGTTTGACACACCTAGAAATACATTTCAGGTTTGCATGGTTGATCGCACCAGTTTTGATTTTACTGCATGCAAACTACACAACAGACAGTTTCATGACATCAGTGTTTGTCTGAAAGAATTCTGCACAGTAATGCAAACTATACTGAAGGATGTAGCAGCAACCGAAAGTACAAGCAATATAACAAACTTGTGTGTAGTGAAGAAAAGGTCTCTCACACACACACACACACACACACAGAAAGGAGGCTCTCACCTCTGGACTGAAGCCTCCGCTGTGGCCTTCTGAAACATACTGATTGTGCTCTCCAAAGCTGCAGGCGTTGACTTGTGTCCTGACTCGTAGCTCTGCTTCATCTTCACGGATTTGATCTTCCTCTTATTGGTGACTTCCACCTTCATGGCTCCGAGAAGGTCCAACAGGCTCTCCTTCCCGCTCTTAGATTTCACCTGAGGTTCTGGCTTTGCCACATCTGCCTGCTGTTCAGTGTTTGCCTGGTCCGTCTTCAACACTAACGGCTCCTGCTGTTGATTGCTTACGTTGATGACTTCATTGTCAGCGATGGCCTCTTGTTCAGTGACAGGGGCACAGTCAGCCTCGTCCTTCTTGTTATCTGCTTTTGTTTTGTCTTCTTGCCTCAATGAGGTAGCGTCCTCATTCTTTTCACAGGACCTGACTGCGCCTGTGCTGAGAGCTTTCAGTCCACCTCCATTTAAAACCCTGTACAAAACAAAAATAAGATTAATGGGATGAAGGAGGGAAAAATATATCAAGAAAATTATGATGTTACTTATCTATAAAGTAAGAAAAAAACTGTCAAACACTGATGAGTTACAGCTTCTCGAATATGAAATTTTCTGCTTTTCTTTGTTTCATGTCATTGGAAATTGAATAAATCCGGCCATCAAATCAAAATACAAGGTTGTATTGGAAAACAACATGCAACTCTATTTTTGTAAAATACTAAAATGCTTCCTCTTTTTTTTATTACTCTAAAAAAGGTGAAAACGTGTGACTGTTGCAACCTGGGAGGCCATGCAAAAATACAAAATATGACCTTTGTTTCATTTATCTTTTGGCAAATGAACTATGAACAAATGAACATTTATCTTAATATTATTTGAGGTATGAAATAACAGCATTTTTTATCTATAGAAGCATGAAAATTTGCATTAAAACAGCCACATTTCTATAACTTTCTGGTGAGGGGACGCGGGGGTATCTGATTTCCACATTGAGGGTGAAAATCTTATCATACAACTCAAAGTCTTTTAACATGTAAAGCCTTCTATAGGCGTTGCCAGGGAAACGACCTAAAGGGGTTCTAATGGTGGCAAAACAACTCTTTAACATGCAAATTATTCACTTCGTTTCATCATGTCAGCCGGTCTAACCGTCACTGCCTACCTGAAAACCGGAGCTGCGGCTTCGTTAACCCTCACCGGTAACGCACAGATCTCACAAACATTAATCACAGCGCTTTTAGCCGTGAACACTGTGCGGAATAAACATCTATACATGTTTATTTCTAAGGACGTCCTTCCACGCTCCCGGAGTCCTTTTCTGTGCTACAGCGGAAAGTCACCGGAGCAAAAATAGCAGTCAGCTTTGGTTCCGGTACAGAATATGAATCACAAATAATCAGCTAACTGTTGCAGTCGACAGGTGGAAAAATAGATGTAATTTTATTTTATTGCGAAATTAAACTTGAGATTAAATAAAACCCCAACATTGGCTCTTTTTCATTGTTTTAAAAAAAGGAACCAAATGTTCCGTTGTTGAATTTAATCATTTGTGACGTGCTGAAGACGAAATTGAGATTTACCGACGATCTATTGGGATGAAATTTGTTGCGATTCCATTTATTATTTTTTCTTGTATTGTGATTCGCAAAGAAATTTTGAAGACAAGCTATTTGATGGAGAAAACTGAGGAACCTCAACTCTCGCGATATCACAAATCGAACGTGAGTCAAAATGGCGATACTGTAGATTGAAACGGAGGTTGGAGCCGAAACCCGTGAATTTGTAATTTAGCGTAGTCTAGAGATGGACATATATACTCAAGAATTTATTAGGCGAAGAAGTAGTTACGGTTGCAAATCATAAAATTTTAATTTTTAACTCCAACTTACTTCCTACTCCAACTCGGAAAAAAGTGAGCAACTTCACAGGTAAGATTCAGTGAGTCAGTTAGCGGGTAAGCTAGCTAGTGTAGCTAACTTAGCTCTCACAGTAACAGAAAAATATCTTCGCTAGGAAGCTTAAATAACCTCAACTTTAAGGAGCCCATTGTCAGATTTAATTGCCTATTTGATACATGCCGTTTTATGTATTATTTGTTTCGTGGATCTTTTTTTTCTTGCATAGTAGTTAACCCGCTTTCTGGAGCTGTGTGTGTTTACACCAGTTAGCATTAGCCTAGTGAGTTGTAAATAGCAACGATAATTCAAGTCAAGTCAACTAATGTCCAATGTGCAGCATTCAGTGCGTTATGGGATAACGACGAATCCGTACACATCAAGAAATAACTGGCACATTTTGATTTGTTTCTCTTTGCACATGCTCATCAGAGACATGGTAAAGCTGCATGTGCAAGCTGCATGCACACTGTTTACCTGTTTTTACATTCGAACGGAGGGACGGCTTGCTTTCGGTGTTTTTGGAATGATCACATCTAGATTTGAAGACAGTTGACTTCATATGATCTTGTCTTCGTGTGCTTTTTTTGTTTCTGTACCGCGAAACAAGCAGTTTCAAAACGTTATCTTGACTTCTGCAAACCTTGTATTGTGTAGTCGATAATAATATCTACAAATGAATCTATCAATTTTAATAATTCAAAAACGTATTTATAGTAACAAAAGTTCAGATTCTGTAACATAATCAAAAAATTATTTGTTAGTGTAATTGTTGTTAATCTCTCAAACTCTAGCCACCAATTTTGTACAGACTTTTAAAGGATGCCACAAATGCCACAGTTTGATGTCTTTAAAAAAAAACAAGTGTTACTGTAGTGCATTTTAAGAAATTATCAGGTCTATTATTGTGTGGTGTACATAATTATAAAGGGGTAGTTATGTTAAAAAAATAATTTAATGAATCCAAAGTCTTTATATAACCTTGAAAAGTTAGCTTTAAAGTATACTGAATTCGTTAATTTACCAGTGTTTTTTGACATTTCTAAACAAACATTTGCAGCTCTTATAAACTGATAGCTGACCTTAACGTGTAAGTTGGTCAGTGAAACAATTTTATAAATCACTAACTCTTTTACTAAAAACATCTTAACTGCGTAGAAACAATTCATGTCTATTTGAGGATGTGTCTACAACATGAAAGTTAACCTTGATGGCTCACATTTGTGCTTTTAAGCCATGGCGGAGGAGCGACGGCAGAAGCAGTGTACGGTCGTCTTGCCTACAGAGTCCATGAAGGCCATGGCAGAGTCTGTAGGCGTGGGTCACCTACAGGAGGACAGCTGCGTCGCCTTGAGTGAAGAAGTCAGTTACAGAATAAAAGAAATTGCACAGGTAAGATGGAAGATTTCTGTGTGGCACAAGGAATGCTTATAAGAGGAAGAATGATACTTTATTTGGATACATTTATATTAAACTGGAAACGCTGCAATCGATTGTCTGATTTTTTTTTTTTGGTTAATATGTTGATGTTTTAATGCTATTTCTCTGTTTTCCTTTTTAAATAGGATGCTCTCAAATTCATGCATCATGGGAAGAGACGTAAATTAACCACCAGTGACATAGATAATGCTCTTAAATTAAAAAACGTGGAGGTGAGCAATCTTTTTTTATATATAAATTTATAAATTATTATTATTTATTTAATTAAAGAAGATTGTTTCCCTGAAAAAAAAATGTGTCTGTCAAGCTTATTCATTCAAAATGGATTCCTTTCATTACAGCCACTGTATGGGTTCCAGTCGCAAGAGTTTATCCCCTTTCGATTTGCAAGTGGCGGTGGAAGGGAGCTACATTTCTACGAGGAAAAGGAAGTGGACCTCAGCGACATCATCAACACTCCGCTACCCAGAGTTCCACTAGATGTGTCTCTCAAAGGTATCCAAGTGATCAGAGTTGCATGTTTTTGTTTTTTTATATGTCATTTTTATGTGCTGTTGCATAATATCACATTTGTCTATTCGTTCATAGCGCATTGGTTAAGCATCGAAGGGATGCAGCCTGCTATTCCAGAAAACCCACCTCCAGGTAAGTCTTCAGGTAAAAAATAACCTGACAAAAAACTTTGAAGGTACAGAATTTAAATTGTTTTTTTAAAACCCCTTTCAGCACCAAAAGAGCAACAAAAGGCTGAGTCTACAGAACCCCTCAAAGTTGTCAAGCCTGGACAGGAAGAAGAAGGTTCTATTCAGAACAAGGCTCAAGGGGCATCGGCTACTGATGGTAAAGGTCAGTGTGTTACTTCACAGTATATCAAAATAAAGTTTTTCTCTTAGCTTTTCTACTTCTTTATCCGCTCAGGATTGCGTCTCATCTAACCCATGTCTTTATCCATCTGTGACAGCGAAAGAGAAGGGGCTGATAAGGTTGAAGCCCCGCAGCACCCATGAGTTGTCTGTGGAGCAGCAGCTGTACTACAAGGAAATCACAGAGGCGTGTGTGGGCTCCTGTGAATCAAAGAGAGCTGTAAGTCCTCTCTGTTCTATAATATGGTGTACTCTAAAGTTACTGGATAACACTGAAGATTCAAAGACGCCGTGTTCATTTTCAAGGTTCACGTCGGAATTACAGTCGAATGTTTCCTTCGGTTTTAAGATGTTTTTCTCATTTTCATTCAGGAGGCTTTGCAGAGTATTGCTACGGATCCTGGTCTCTATCAGATGCTTCCGAGGTTCAGCACGTTTATTTCTGAGGGGGTGAGCATCTCGAACAGCCACGTTTTTGTAACCGTCGCCAGTGTATCACTTCCGAGCGCAGTGGAGCTGAAAATACTCACTTGATACTGTCTTCAAAGGTCCGTGTGAACGTGGTGCAAAACAACTTGGCTCTGCTGATTTACTTGATGCGGATGGTCAAAGCACTAATGGACAACCCCACACTCTACTTGGAGAAATACGTGAGTGGAAAAAATGGAGGAAACCTTTTGTTTTCAGTAAAAAAAAAGTACGATATGACAGCAAATACTTACAGTTTTCTGTGTCTCCTCTGTTATTGCGATGCGCCAACAGCTGCACGAGCTCATCCCGGCGGTAGTGACGTGCATTGTGAGCAAGCAGCTGTGCTTGCGACCAGATGTGGACAACCACTGGGCCTTACGGGACTTTGCCGCCCGCCTCATGGCCCAAAGTTGTAAAACCTTCAGCACCACGACCAACAACATTCAGTCCCGCATTACCAAGACGTTCACGAAGGTGAGCAGTGCTGAGTAACGGATGAGTTGAAAGTATCTCACACTTTATCAATACGGCAAAATGTTTCACCGCAGAAATTATGCCGTTGATTATTTCGGCTTGAATTGCAGAAGCCGTACATTTTTACAGGATTAATAAACACTAAACAAACCTCTTGTTTCATGTTGGCATCCTTGATTAAAATACACTATTGTTGGTGTTTCTACAGAGTTGGTTGGATGACAAAACTCAGTGGACGACGCGTTATGGCTGCATCGCTGGACTTGCTGAACTGGGACCAGATGTAAGCGCGATACCCCCATCCTGTCATCTTTCCGCGTTTTGTCTGTTTCCAGTGGCACCGAGCATCTCCTTTTGTCCTCTCTAGGTGATTAAGACGTTGATCCTTCCTCGGCTTTCTGTAGAGGGTGCTCGCATAAAAGCCGTGATGGAAGGACCCGTCTTCTCCAACATCGACAAGATTGGAGCTGACCACGTCCAGAGCCTCTTACTGGTAACTCACTGATGCTGCTGAATTTCCCACACATCGATACATATCATAACAATTTAACCAATTTTCTGTCTAAATTGTAGCTAAGTGACTGTAAATTGTCTGTGTTATTTCTGTGCCTTGTCAAAAAGAAACACTGTGCCAGCGTTATCGCCAAGATACGCCCTCAGCCCGACAACATGGAGCAGTATCGGACAGACTACGGATACCTCGGACCCATGCTCTGCTCTCACGTAGTGAAGGCCAGGACCCAAGCAGCACTACAAGCTCAGCAAGTCAACAGGACCACATTAACAATCACACAGGTACATTTCACAGCGATTCAAATCTGTTTGGACTGTGCATTTGTTCTTTCTGTCACATTAAGCAGACAAATAAACGGGGTTTCTGTTGCAGCCTCGTCCCTCCCTCTCAGTCTCACAAAGTGGGATGAGCGGATCTACGGGGCCTCGCACTCCCAGCATCATCAAGGTTCCCAGCTCCCTCACCCTGATGTCTCCTCGACCAGGGACGCCATCACAACCTTCTCCCCCGGCAACAAAATACATTGTCATGGCGACAAGTGCGGGAGCTGCCTCCACTCAGCAGGTACTTTGAGCTCAGCCTGTTAATGAATAATGAAATCTCCTTTTCCATTTAAACAGCGTGCAAAATGCGGTCACGTATATGTGCATTATTGTTTTATTTACTGCTGCTCTGAAGTGGCATTGCAGTCTGAAGTTTACAGAAATAGTGTGAGAGTTTGTATGAAAATGTTTCAGTTTTCCCCACTATCCATAACGCGATTACACTTCCGTCATGTCGTCCTTTAGGTTATCACCCTCAGCTCTTCCCAGTCAGCCTCCCCAGTCACGAGCACTGTTCCCAGCGCCACGTCGACCCTGCAGCCCTTGGTAAAACTGGAGTCTGGCAGCGGTCCCGGTTTGACTGGGTCACGACCTCTGCAGAAGTACATAGTGGTGTCTCTACCCTCGTCTGCCTCTTCCTCTTTGGAGAGTAAAAGCTCTGTGCTTCCAACATCCATTTCTTCAACCCCGATAGAAACAGGCATGAAACTAGAGCGGTCGGAATCTCCTGGATCGAGCACACAGTCCCCACACTGAGACTGGCAGAGAGAAGATGGTGAACATTTTGGCTAAATTCGTGAACAGTGTGAAGGGGAATATATAAACACTTGACTGATAAAACACACAGGTGACAAGAAATTGTACATATGTTAATGCTCAATGAAAACTGAGGTCAATCTATGACATTTGTAATGTTCCAGCTTATATTCTAATTGATTTCATGTTTTTTACTCGAAAATAAATCTGATTTTGTAAGAATTTATCTATCTGTGTGTGTTTTCAACGTGAAGTTATGATGCTGAAATTATTATTATTATTTCTCTGGAGTCTGGCAGCTATAAACATTAACATTTTATTTTGTGAGAATTGCAGCGCTCGAAAATTGAAATTAAATTAAATGGAACTTCCGGTTACTGACTACCAAAGTAAACTCGCGTGGCGGGCGGACCGACCTTCAGGTACTAAATTCCTTTGAGATAGTCTTGTAAATGTGAGTGTATTTGTGTGTGTTAGTGTGTTTGACTGGACAAAAACACAAAAAAATGACCAAGCTGGCGTAACACGTGTTATGCAATCACAGCGACACAAAACACAAATTTCTCAATTCTGTCTACACATTAAATACTTGTATCAACTGTTATGAAAACATTGCATGTATGGTTCATAGCTGAAGACAGAATAAATGAAACACAACAATGAATACAACGCACACGTCACTCAAACAACACCAGACAGCGGAACCAAGGTCACGGTTACAGGTTCTTCCACAATTTAGTCGCGGTGAGCATTTCCACTCTTTTATTCCAGTGGAAACGCCTTACTATTTAATCGACACATCTTCAGTTAATTTAATGTACATTATAAATTAATTTAACCAATTAATTTAATCCACAATTATAGAACCGGAAGTCACGAATCGTATCATTTCCGTTACTGTTTGGCGCGCGCCGGAAACATGAGGACCGGTGGACTTCGGTCGACGAAAGAGGACCACTTTTGTTTGTGGATGTTGCAGTTTCAAGCATGAATTACAAAATACGAGCGGCAAATGAAGCAGACTGCAAAGATGTTTCCAGAATGATACTGGTGAGCGCACTCAGCTACTGCAGTTCAACAAAGTTCTCATTATTCGAGGGTTCAAGGATTGTGTTTGTCCATTTCACATAACTGGTAACAGGTTAACAGGTTCCTACCAAACATTGAAATTCTTGTGGCAACGCGAGAGATACTTAACCAGACAGTATGGTTTTAGAAAAATCTAAATATTGGATTACTCGAGTAAATATTACAGATTTGTTTTAGTAACCAGTAGGTGCAGATGCCATGTTTACAGTTTGTATATGTAGAAATATGTAAACAGTAAGTATGCAATAGAGTGTAGCAGCTCCTGTAGGTTAAGTCTTGCACATGGCATATTATGTTACATATTGTAATTAGAATAGTATTTATGTAACAAAAGTAAAGAATACATGACAACAAGCAACATAAGATGTACATTTAGTTAGATTAATGTACATGAACCCATGGATGGAAGTGTTTATTCATTACAATTCATAGTATCTTAAAACACACTTCAAAGATACACGATATGTATTTTGCTGTTTTATTTCAGGAGTTGGCGGTATATGAAAAATTGCCTGGCCAAGAGTTATCTGATAAAGGTAGGTTTTACTAAGTACAGTGGAAACCAAAATAATCCCGTCTCATCTTAAAGACGCTGTTGCGTAGCCTGTAGTTGTCTGAAGTTTAATTTAAAGACTATGAGTTAAACGGAGAAAGAAAAAAATGTTATGTGAGCATAAAGCAACTAAAAGCCACATTAGAAAGAGAGTAACAAATAGTAAATAATATAAATAATTAAAGTAAAATAGTGTTTAGTTGTAACCTTTCTGCCTGCAGGGAGAACAAAGGAGTGGAGGATTATTATTATTAAGGATTATTCATTATTAAATGATCTGTGTGCTCGTAGAAGGCACTAAAACACAAGCTATCAAAATTGTCAGATTTTAACTCCATAAACACAGCAAATTAGAGGATTTTGGATCTATTTAATGGGCCTTTTCACATTCGTAATCCAGGAATAACTGAATATATAGAGTCGAAAAGTCACAAGCACAATAAAGACAACTGATCTCCACCCGGGCTGCTTTTGATCAGAATGGTACACTGGATGGCAGGGAAGGGTCGGTTGGTACTTACAGTGAGATGGTTACCAAGGCTGAACTCCTCTCCTGTTTTTTAATTTTAAATTTTTAGAGCTGCTGCGTGACGGTTTCTGTCAGAATCCTTTCTTTCAGTGTCTTGTTGCAGAAGTTCCTGAGGAGAATAAATCAAAAGAAGGTAACTCTTGCTGTCACCATGTTTGATTAGATTTGAATTTTGCCTCATGACAGTTGACTATAAACACTCTCCACTAAAGAAATCTCTGACTCACGGCTGTTGGAGTTATTTCTTATTTTCTTTTTGTAACGTCTCTTCTAACTTGACACACTGATAATGATACTGCAGAGATTTAATCCCAGCTTCACAGTTTAAATTAGATTTGTTGACATAAATCATCCAAAAGACAAAATTGTTTCATTGTTTCATTTTCAATTTATATTTAGTAATTAGTGTCTGACAGCTAGAAGGCTGCTTGAATATGTTTTCTAATCACTTTCCACTCATCCCACTATAATTATGAATCCTCTTTTGGTTGGTAGTTAGTTATCCTCTTTGGTTAGTTTGTATTTTCAGGTGTGTTTATCACTTGTTTTTTAATGGCTAATGTCTTTTTGCCCACATAGGACACACAATTATTGGCTATGCCCTTTACTATTACACATACAGCACATGGAAAGGACCAGCGGTGTTACTGGAGGACCTGTACGTGATGCCAGAATATAGAGGTAAAGTATTTACTACTTCATTGTTGTTTGGTGTGCATCTCTGTGCAAATTATATGATCAGTGTTATATATATTTTTACGTTGTCCATTAAAACTTTTGCTATTCTTGCTTTTATCTGCAGGAAAAGGCATTGGCAAGGCTTTAATGAGCAAAGTAGCTCAGGTGAGACATTTCAAGTGTCCTTTGTAGTGATGATTTTTAGGACATTGTCGTCTGTACGTCAGTTTAAATGGTGATGTGCTGATATTTCTGGTTGGAAGACAGACATCAAAACACTGGAATATGTCGTAGAGTCCTTATTGAAAAATCTATTGACATTTCATTTCAGTTTGACTTTAGGGAGTTTAGATTCGTAAAACCTGTTGTTTTGTACAATGAGGATGTTCATTTTCATTCCCTTGGAGGAGACAATAGACTGAGTGATATACTTACTTATTGATTCATTCCTTTGCTCAGGTGGGAAAAGAGAAGCAGTGCGCCAGGCTACAGCTGACAGTGCTGGACTGGAATATATCTGCTCGAGACTTTTATGCTGCCAAAGGAGCGAAGGACATGACCGACAGTGAAGGTTGGCACATCATTCGCTTCGATGGACAAGCACTGGACAACTTAGCCAATGAAGCCCCTAAGGATTAGTGCAATTCGCTAGGAAAAGGTGTGTTTTCCCGTCAAAAAATGCATCCTTGGAAAAGAGATCATTTTCAAGAATCGTCATAAAGACAATAAAACAAGGCTTTAAATGAACACAGCCCACCACCTTACCTATTTAATAAATCCATCCATCTATTCATCATCCGTGTATCCATATTGAATGCCAAGTTAGTTGGTGAAATAAATCTCAGGTGTAATGCCTTTTACCTCCAGCAGGTGGCAGCTGTATTACATGTCATGTACTGAATGTTGTGTACCATCGTTCCTGCACATTTTTAACTATATTAACTGTATCTTATCCCTGGCACACCATGAAACGTACAGGAATTTACCCCATGTGACCAAAGTATATTCTTATTAAACAATCAAACAAATGAGAAAAATGTAAAATGTCATATTAGCCAAATCTGCCCTACTGTAAAGTGAATGATGATGAATCTAGTATCAAGTCTGCTTATTTGCACTTTTCTAATCAAATCTATTATTCTCAGGGTAAATTTAGAATGTCTGTAGAGATATATTTGATATAACATTACTCTTTACAGCTGTTTTTGAAACTTATTTGGTTAAGTTCCCGGCCGGATGTAAAGCCAATGTAATTTGAACAAGTTAAATTGTACTTCCGGTTACTCTCTACCAAAGTAAACTCGCGTGGCTCTGACTCACCGACGTACAGGTACCTCATTCCTTTTAGTTGGTCCTCTTATTGTGAGTGTTTTTGAGTGTGTTAGTGTGTTAAACTGGAAAAAAAAACAACACAAAAAGTTACCTAGCTAGCGTACTTCGTGTTATGCAATTACAACAACCCAAATTCGTATTTCCGTCAACATTTTAAGTTTAATATTTGTTTCCACTGTTATGAAAATATTGCGAATACGGTTCACAGCTCAAAACAAAATCAACACAACACAATATTGGATACAACACACATCGTCACTAAAACAACACAACCTGAGCAAGACAAGTTCTTCAGCAATTTAGGAATGTGAAACGTTTTAGCCGCGACTGGCATATCCATTCATTTATTCTAGGAAACAAGTTACCTATTAATGAACACTTTTACAATTAATTTAATCTACAACATGCGTTAATTGAATCTTTAATATACTGTACATTGATTTAATCAACCAATTAAATCTACATCATGTAACCGGAAGTAACGATTCGTGTCATTTCCGTAAATATTCCGCTCGCCGGAAACGTGAGGATCGTTCGACTTTAGCCGACGAAAGAGCACCGGGTTTGTCTGTGGATGTCGCAGCTTCAAGCATGAATTATAAAATACGAGCTGCAAATGAAGAGGACTGTAAAGATGTTTCCAGAATGATATTGGTGAGTGCACACATCTACTGAACTTATACAAAGCTCTCCTTATGGATTCAAGGATTTTGGTTGTCAGTTCTCTACTTAACTTTTACGATACTTAACTAGACAGAATGGTTTATGAACAATCTAAATATTGGATTACTTGAGTAAATATTACAGATTTTTTCAGTAACTAGTTAACAGTTTGTATATGTAGAAATATGTATACAGTAATGATGCAATAGAGTGTAGCAGCATCTTGTAGGTTATACAGTGCACATGACATATTATGATACATATTGTAATCAGAACAGTATTTATGTAACAAAACATAAAGAATACACACCATCAATCAACATAAGATGTACATTAAGTTAGATTAATGTTCATGAACTCAAGTGTTTATTTATTACACTTCATATCAGTTTAACACAAGTTACAAGGATACACAATATATATTTGCTGTTTTATTTCAGGAGTTGGCGGTATTTGAAAAAATGTCTGACCAAGTGATGATATCTGATAAGGGTAAGTTTTACTAATAACAAGTTGAACCTAAAACGATCCAGTCTCATCTTAAACATGCTGTTTGATAGCTTGTAGTTGTCTTACGCTTAATTAAAAGACTCTGATGTAAAGGGCGAAAGGAAGAATTGCCATTTGAGCATTTAGTAACAGAATGTTAAGTTAGATAGAATGGAAGGGTCACAAAGTGTTTGGTTTTTAAGGATGGTACTTACAGTGAGAAGGTTGCCAAAGCTGAACTTAATTATTTTTTTCTTTTTTAGAGCTGCTGCGTGACGGTTTCTGTCAGAATCCTTTCTTTCAGTGTTTTGTTACAGAAGTTCCTGAGGAGCGTAAGTCAAAAGAAGGTAACTTGATGTCACTCTGTTAGATTTGAATTTTGCCTCATAATTGTGAATATTCTTTTGGTTATCTTGTATTTTTCAGGCGTGCTTATCGCTTCTTTTTTAATGGCTAATGTACTTTGCCCACATAGGACACACAATTGTCGGGTATGCCCTTTACTATTACACATACACCACATGCAAAGGACGCGCGGTGTTCCTGGAGGACCTGTACGTGATGCCAGAATTTAGAGGTAAAGTATTTACTGGGTCAGTGTTTCCCTCGATGACAGTCTGATGTCGAAATCATTGCCATTTTCATTCTGTAAAGTAAGAATTTCATTGGTTTGTGTGCATCTCTGCTCAGTGAATTGCCTTACATTTGTATATATTTTTACGTTGTCCATTAAACCTTTTGTCATTCGTGCTTTTATCTGCAGGAAAGGGCATTGGCAAAGCTTTAATGAGCAAAGTAGCTCAGGTGAGACATTTCAAGTGTCCTTTGTAGTGATGATGTTTAAGAAATTGTCGTCAGTGCGTCAGTTTAAATGGTGATGTGCAGATATTTCTGGTTGTGGGTCGAGGGGCCCTGATCAAAAAGTCTGTTTCATGATACTTTATTTCAATTTGACTTTAGGAAGTTCAGATATGTAAAATCTGTTGTTTTGTACAATGAGGATGTTCATTTTCATTCCCTTATAGGAGACAAAAGACTGAATGATATACTGATTGATTCATTCCTTTGCTCAGGTGGGAAAAGAGAAGCGGTGCGTCAGGCTACAGCTGACAGTGCTGGACTGGAATACGCCCGCTCGAGACTTTTATGCTGCCAAAGGAGCGAAGGACATGACGGACAGTGAAGGTTGGCACTTCATCCGCTTTGATGGACAAGCACTGGACAACTTAGCAAATGAAGCTCCAAAGGATTAGCGCTTTTTGCTAGGAAAAGGTGTGTTTTACTGTCAAAAATGCATCCTTGGAAAAGAGATCATTTTCAAGAATCGTCATAAAGAGAGTAAACTGTTCATAAAATAAAACAGGGCCCACAATCTAACCTATTTAACAGATCCATCCATCCAGCGTCAATCCATCCATCCGTTCACTGTACTGCTGCTTATTATGTTAAATCAGTTGGTGAAATAAATCTCAGGTGTAATACCTGTATTACATGTCACGTACTGAATGTTGTTTACTGTCGTCACTGCACATTTTTAACTATTGACTGAATCTTATCCCTCACACTCCATGAAACGTACAGGTATTCCCTCCATGTGACCAAAGTATACTATTAAACAACAAACAAATGAGAATGTAAAATGTCATATTTGCAAAATCTGCCACGCTGTGAAAAGAATGAAAAAGAATCCAGTATCAAGTCTGGTCATTTGCACTTTTCTAATCAAATCTATTAAAGTGTTTTATTCTCAGGATAAATTTAGAATTCCTGCCAAGATATATTTGATGTAACGCTACCCTTTGCAGCTGTTTTTGAAACTTATTTGGTTAAGTTCCAGACCGGAATTAAAGCCGATGTAATTTGAACGAGTTATATTGCACTTCCGGTTACTAACTACCAAAGTAAACTCGCGTGACCGTGACAGACCGACATAATGGTACCAATTTCCTTTTAGTAGGTCCTCTTATTGTGAGTGTGTTTGACTGTGTTACTGTGTTTAACTGGTAAAAAAACAAAACACAAACAGTGACCTAGCTAGCGTAATACGTGTTATGCAATTACAACAACACAAATTTCGTATTTCCGTCAACATTTTAAGTTTTATACTTGTTTCAGCTGTTAAGAAAACTATGCGAATACGATGCACAGCTCAAAACAAAATTCGTACAACATAACAGTTGATACAACGCACACCGTCACTAAAACATCACAACTTGAGCAGGAGTATGGTTACAAGTTCTTTTATAATTGAAAAACGTGAAGCGGAACGTTTCACTTTTTAGCCGCGGTGAGCATATCCACTCATTTATTCAAGGGAAATAAATTACTCCTTAATTTAAATTTATACGTTTAATTTATTCTACAACATAACTTAATTTAATTTACAATATGCATTAATTTAATCCATCGATTTAATCTACAATTATGTAAACCGGAAGTCGTGAATCGTGTGATTTCCCTTGAACATCGTTGAATTTCGGCCGACGAAAGAGCACCGATTTTGTCTGTATATGCGGCAGCTTCAAGCATGAATTACAAAATACGAGCTGCAAATGAAGCAGACTGTAAAGATGTTTCCAGATTGATATTGGTGAGTGCACACTGCCTCTGAACTTCAACAAAGTTCTCGTTTTGGGCTCAAGGATTTTGGTTGTCCGTTGCACAGAATAATCCCAGTTTCCAATCATGCATTGAATAACAGATACTTAACCAGACAGTATGGTTTTTGAAAAATCTTAATAGAGTATTGCGTAAATGTTATAGTTTTTTTCAGTAAATGGTAGTTAAAGATTGGATGTTTACAGGTTGTATATGTAGAAATATGTGTACAGTAATTATGCAATAGTGTGCAGAAGTGTCTTGCAGGTTAAATCTTGCACGTGACATATTACATATTGTAATTAGAACAGTTTTTATGTAAAAAAAAAAAAAAATACCCATCAACAAACGACATAAGATGTACAGTTTGTTAGAATAATATACATGAGCACATGGATGGAAGTGTTTATTTATTACACTTCATAGCAGCTTAATACACGCTACAAGGATACACAATATATATTTGCTGTTTTATTTCAGGAGTTGGCGGTATTTGTAAAAACGCCTGACCAAGTGATGATATCTGATAAAGGTAAGTTTTACTAATAACGAGTCGACACCAAAACAATCCAGTCTTATCCTCATGCTGTTTGATAGCCTGTTGTTGTCTTATGCTTAATTTAAAGACTCTGAGCTAGAGGGAGAAAGGAAGAATCACCATTTGAGCATCAAGGAACAGAATGTCAAGTTAGAAAGAATGGAAGAAATAGTGTGGGTGATCAGTTGGATGTTTTTAGTTGTAAACTTTACGCCAGCAGAGACAGCAGAATAGTGGAGGATGCATCTGCCAGGTCATAAAAAATGATCTGTGTGAGCTCGAAGAAGACACTAAAACACAAGCGATCAACATATTCTGATTTCAGCCTCATAAACGGCAAATTAGAGGACTTTGGATGTTTGGTATTTAAGGATGGTACTTACGGTGAGAAGGTTAACAAAGCTGAACTTCTCTCCTGTTTTTTAATTTTCCACTTTTAGAGCTGCTGCGTGATGGTTTCTGTCAGAATCCTTTCTTTCAGTGTCTTGTTGCAGAAGTTCCTGAGGAGCATAAATCAAACGAAGGTAACTCTTGATGTCACTCTGTCAGATTTGAATTTTGCCTCATGAGAGTTGGCTGATAAGTTCTAAACCTGCGGCTGTTGCAGTTATTTATTTATTTATTTTTACATGACTTCTAACTTGACTCGCTGCCAGTGATACTTCAGAGATTTGATCCCAGCTTCACAGAAACTGGGATTAAATTGAATTTGTTGACAAAAGACAAATGTGTTTCAAGATAAGGCCATTTTTAGTGTTAAAAATCCACAATCAACCAGAAAGTACAGTAAAGTAAAAGAATTCCGTGGTCATAAAAGACATGTTTTAATTACGTGTGTAAAAAACCCCAATGAAACAGCAGTAAAAAGTAGCTAATTTAAAAATCAGAATCAATCCATCAGTGCTTGTATTGGCAGCCACATTTTCAATCTGGGAATGTAAATATTTTTCTGTTTGTTTGTTTTTTACGTTGAGCAATTTGTGTGACAGCTAGAGGGCGCTATTCACCACACTACGTTTTCCTATCAATTTCCACTCATCCCGCTATATTTGTGAATATTTTTCTGGCTAGTTTGAGGTTTACAGGTGCTTGTTTTGTAATGGCTAATGTTGTTTTGCCCACATAGGACACACAGTTGTCGGGTATGCCCTTTACTATTACACATACAGCACATGGAAAGGACCCGCGGTGTTCCTGGAGGACCTGTACGTGATGCCAGAATTTAGAGGTAAAGTATTTACTGGGTCAGTGTTTCCTTCAATGACAGTCTGATGTTTTGTGTGCATCTCTGCTCAAGTAATTGTCTCAGATTTGTACATACTGTATTTTTATGTTGTCCATTGAATCTTTTGTTACTTGTGCTTTTATCTGCAGGAAAAGGCATTGGCAGGTCTCTAATGAGCAAACTAGCTCAGGTGAGACATTTCATGTGTCCTTTGTAGTGATGAAAAGTCTATTACATGATACTTCATTTCAATTTGACTTTAGGAAGTTTAGATAAGTAAAACCTATTGTTTTGTACAATGAGGATGTAAATTTTCATTCGCTTAGAGGAGAAAAAAGACTGAATGATATACTGATTGATTCATT